>CM053790.1:129089134-129156634 GCA_028749045.1 Cupressus sempervirens
GGAAAAGAGAGTACATGATGCAAGAAACTAGGTGTGTGAGAGAGTAGTGGTGGAAAAGAGAGAGTGCAGGATGGGAGAGAGAGATTAATAGTAGGGGATGGGAGAGAGAGAATAAGAGTAGGGGATGACAGAGAGAGATAGTAGGCAGTGGGAGACAAAGTGGGAGAGGAAGAGTGAGAGAGAGGAGAATGGGAGTGCATGTGTGTGAAAGAGAGAGAGTATGGAATGGGAGAGGGGGAAGATAGAGTAGCTCAGGAGAAAGTAGGGGATGGAAGAGAGAGTAGATGTTGGGGGAGGGAGTAGGAGAGATAGAGAGAGGGGGGATAGAAATGTGTGTATGAGAGAAAGAGAGAGAGTAGGGGATAGGAGAGAGTGTGAAAATGTTAGAGAGAGTAGGGGGTAGCAGAGAGAGAGAGTAGAGAGGGGGAGAGAGAGAGTGAGAGTGAAAGTGAGAGTCAGTAGGTGGTGGGAGATGGAGTGGGAGAGGGAGAGTGAGTGAGAGAAAAAGTAGGGGATGGGAGAGGAGAGAGGGGGGATGGGTGTGTGTCTGTGTGTGAAAGGAGAGTAGGGAATGAGAAAGGGGAGAGAGAGATAGAAAGAGAAGGAAATGGCAGAGGGATGGGAGAGAGAGGGAGAGAGTGAGAGAGAGAGATAGCAGACGGTGGGAGAGAGACATGGAATGGAAGTGTGTAAGAGAGATAGAGTAGGGGATGGGAGAGAGTAGGCAATGGGAGAGGGATTGCAAGAGAGAGAGAGAGGGGGGAAATGGGAATGTGTATTTATTTATAAGAGAGATAGAGTAGGGGATGGGAGAGAGTGTGAGATTTTGAGAGAGAGTAGGAGGTGGTAAAGAGAGCTTGTACAAGATGGGGGTGAGAGAAAGAGAGAGTAGGGGATGGGAGAGACTATGAGAGTGTGATAGAGAGTAGGTGGTGGTAGAGAGAGCTCATATGGGATAGGAGAGAGAGAGAGAGAGTGATATTATGAGATGGAAGAGAGTGAGAGAGAGTAGGGGATGGGAGAGAGAGTGAGAGTAAGGGATGGGGGAGAGAGAGAGTAGAGAGGAAGAGAGAGAGAGAGAGAGATAGTAGGCAGTAGGAGAGGGAGTGGGAGAGGGAGAGAGATAAAGGGGATGGGAGTGTGTGTGATAGATGTAGAGAGTAAGAAATGGAGAGAAGAAGAGTAGGGGGATAATTGTGTGTGTGTCTATGAAAGAGAGAGAGTAGGGGATGGGAGAGAGTGTGAGAGTAGGGGGTGGCAGAGAGAGTACGATGATGGGGGAGATAAAGTAGGTGGGAGAGGGAAAGAAAGAGGGGGGATGGGAGTGTGTGTGTAAGAGAGATAGAGTAGGGGATGGGAGAGAGTGTGAGAGTGTGAGAGAGTAGGGGATGGGAGAGGAGAGAGAGAGTAGGGGATGGGGGAGAGAAATTAGGTAGTGGGAGAGGGAGAGAGAGGGGAGATGGGAGTGTGTGTGTAAAAGAGATAGAGTAGGGGATGGGAGAGAGATTGAGAGAGTAGGGGATGCGAGAGGAGAGAGAGAGTAGGGGAGGGGGGAGAGAAAGTAGGCGGTGGGAGAGGGAGTGGTAGAGGGAGAGAGAGGGGAGATGGGAGTGTGTTTGTAAGAGAGATAGAGTAGGGGATGGGAGAGAGTATGAGAGTGAGTAGGTGGTTGTAGAGAGAGCTCATATAGGATGAGAGAGAGAGAGAGAGTAGAGAGGGAGAGAGAGATAGTAGGCAATAGGAGAGGGAGTGGGAGAGGGAGAGGGAGATAGATGTGGGGGGAGGGAGTGTGTGTGACAGATGTAGAGATTAGGGCATGGGAGAGAAGAGAGTGGGGGGATAAGAGTGTGTGTTTATTTGAGAAAGAGAGAGAGAGTAGGGGATGGGAGAGAGTGTGAGAGAGAGTACGGGGTAGCAAAGAGAGAGTAAGGCAATGGGGAGAGAAAGTAGAAAGTGGGAGAGGGAGTGGGAGGGAGAGAGAGGTGGAATGGAAGTGTGTAAGAGAGATAGAGTAGGGGATGGGAGAGAGTAGGCAGTGGGAGAGGGACTACGAGAGAGAGAGAGGGGGGAATGAGAATGTGTATTTATTTATAAGAGAGATAGAGTAGGGGATGGGAGAGAGTGTAAGAGTTTGAGAGAGAGTAGGAGGTGGTAGAGAGAGCTCATACAGGATGGGGGAGAGTGTGACAGTGTGATAGAGAGTAGGTGGTGGTAGAGAGAGCTCGTATGGGATGGGAGAGAGAGAGAGTGAGATTACAAGATGGAAGAGTGAGAGAGAGAGAGAGAGTAAGACTAAGGGATGGGAGAGAGAGAGTAGAGAGGAAGAGATAGAACTTGAGAGAGAGATAGTAGGTGATAAGAGAGGGAGTGGGAGAGGGAGAGAGAGAGGGGGAGAGGGAGAGGGAGAGAGATAAGGGGGATGGGAGTGTGTGTGCTAGATGTAAAGAGTAAGGGATGGGAGAGAAGAAGAGTGGGGGGATAACAATGTGTTGTGTGTGTGTGTGTGTGTGTGTGTCTATGAAAGAGAGAGAGTAGGGGATGGGAGAGAGTGTGGGAGTAGGGGGTGGCAGAGAGAGAGTACAACAATGGGGGAGAGAAGTAGGTGGGAGAGGGAAAGAGAGAGGGGGTGGGAGTGTGTGTGTAAGAGAGATAGATTAGGGGATGGGAGAGAGTGTAAGAGTGTGAGAGAGTAGGGGATGTGAGAGGAGAGAGAGAGTAGGGGATGGGGGAGAGAAATTAGGCAGTCGGATAGAGAGTGGGAGAGGGAGAGAGAGGGGGGATGGGAGTGTGTGTGTAAGAGAGATAGAGTGTGAGAGAGTAGGGGATGGGAGAGGAGAGAGAGAGAGAGAGTATGGGATGGGGGAGAGAAATTAGGTGGTTGGAGAGGGAGTGGGAGAGGGAGAGAAAAGGGGGATGGGAGTGTGTGTGTAAGAGAGGCAGACTAGGGGATGAGAGAGTGTATGAGAGTGAGAAGCTGGTGGCAGAGAGAGCTTGTAAAATATGGGAGAGAGAGAGAGAGAGAGAAAGAGAGAGAGAGAGAGAGAGAGAGAGAGAGAGAGAGAGAGAGAGAGAGAGTAGAGAGGGAGAGAGAGAGAACTTGAGAGAGAGAGAGAGATATTAGGCAGTAAGAGAGGGTGTGGGAGATATAGAGGGATATAGATAGGGGGATGGGAGTGTGTGTGAAAAATGTAGAGAGTAGGGGATGGGAGAGAAGAGAGTGGGGGTGTAAGAGTGTGTGTGTCTATGAAAGAGAGAGTAGGGGATGAGAGAGAGTGTGAGAGAGAGTAGGGGGTGGGAAAGAGAGAGTACGATGATGGGGGAGAGAAAGTAGGTAGTGGGAAGGAGAGAGAGGTGGAATGGAAGTGTGTAAGAGAGATAGAGTAGGGGATGGGAGAGAGTATGTAGTGGGAGAGGGACTACGAGAGAGAGAGGGGGGGAATGGGAATGTGTATTTATTTATAAGAGAGATAGAATAGGGAATGGGAGAGAGTGTGAGAGTTTGAGAGAAAGTAGGAGGTGGCAAAGAGAGCTCATACGGGATGAGGGTGCGAGAGAGAGAGAGAGTAGGGGATGGGAGAGTGTGTGAGAGTGTGACAGAGAGTAGGTTGTGGTAGAGAGAGCTCATATAGGATAGAAGAGAGAGAGAGAGAGAGAGTGTGTGTGTGAGAGAGATTATGAGATGGAAGAGTGTGTGAGAGAGTAGGGGATGCGATAGAGAGAGTGAGAGTAAGGGATAGGAGAGAGAGAGAGTAGAGAGAAAGAGAGAGAACTTGAGAGAGAGATAGTAGGTGGTAGGAGAGGGAGTGGGAGAGAGAGAGGGAGAGGGAGAGGGAGAAAGATAAGGGAGATGGGAGTGTGTGTGATAGATGTAGAGAGTAAGGGATAGGAGAGAAGATGAGTGGGGGATAACAGTGTGTGTGTCTATGGAAGAGATAGAGTAGGGGATGGGAGAGAGTGTGAGAGTAGGGGGTGGTAGAGAGAGAGAGAGTACGACAATGGGGGAGAGAAAGTAGGCGGTGGGAGAGGGAGTGGGAGAGGGAGAGAGAGAGGGGGAATAGGAATGTGTTGAAGAGAGACAAAGTAGGGGATGGGAGAGAGTAGGTGATGGGAGAGGAGAGAGAGAGTAGGGGATGGGGGAGAGAAAGTAGGCAGTGGGAGAGGGAGTGGGAGATGAAGAGAGAGAGAGGGGGGATGAGTGGGGGATGGCAGAGAGTGTGAGAGTGAGTAGGTGGTTGCAGAGAGAACTCGTATGGGGATGGGAGAGAGTGTGATATTAGAGGATGGGAGAGTGTGAGAGAGAGTAGGGGATGGAAGAGAGAGATAGTGAGAGTAAGGGATGGAGGAGAGAGAGAGATAGTAGGCGATAGGAGAGAGTGTGAGACTGGGAGAGTAGGGGTGGCAGAGAGAGAGTACAATGATGGGGAAGATAAAGTAGGTGGTGGGAGAGGGTAAGAGAGAGGGGGGATGGGAGTGTGCGTGTAAGAGAGATAGATTAAGGGATGGGAGAGAGTGTGAGAGTGTGAGAGAGTAGGCGATGGGAGAGGAGAGAGAGAGTAGCGGATGGGGGAGAGAAAGTAGGTAGTGGGAGAGGGAGAGAGAGGGGGGGGATGGGACTCTGTGTGTAAGATAGAAAGAGTAGGGGATGGGAGAGAGTGTGAGAGTGAGTAGGTTGTGGCAGAGAGAGCTCATACAGGATGGGGGAGAGAGAGAGACTAGAGAGGGAGAGAGAGAACTTGAGAGAGGGATAGTAGGCAGTAGGAGAGGGAATGGGAGAGGGAGAGGGAGAGAGAGAGTAGGAAGAGAGAGAGCGTAGGGGATGGGAGAGAGTAGGGAGGATGGGGAGTGATGTGTTTTCACATAGTCCATACGCACTATAGGGCGTATGCGCTTTATAGGGTGTAAGCACTATAGGGCGTATGCACTATGTGAAATCACCTAAAACTAGTCAAAAAGTAGCTTTGGGGCCCATTTCATCTATTTTCTACTTTTGATATGTTATGCACTATGTTATTCTGATAGAAATTACAGGTTTCAACATAGAAAACACCAAATTCAATCATTGGATACGTGATTTGAAATTTTTTTGAATATTCCTTGTATAGAAAAGGTTAGCGCAATCTATTTTAAATATTGTTTGTCGATATATAGATACAAATTTGGTTATAATTTGACATGCTATTTAATATATAGTGAATTCTTTGAAATTTGTGTGTTTGAATGAAATGTTATTTTGAAATGGTTAAAAATTTGACAAGTCATTTGGTATATGTTGTGTATTCATTCAAATAATTATAGTTTATATATGTATTTGAATAATTTGTAATATGCACATTTTAAGTAAATCATATGTTTGAATAATTTGACATGTAAAAATCATCATCATGCCAAGGAAGAAACCAAAAACTCAAACAAATGAAAATAGGGAGAGAGATTTGGAAATTAAAAGAGATAAAATGAAATTACTATATGAGCAAAGAAAATTGCAAAGCAATAATCAAGAATTGACTTTTGAAGAGAATCAAGAACCACCAGTACAAAGAAACAAAGAGGAAGAATTGAAAAGACAAAGAGAATGAATGAGATGTTATGCTTAAGAAGACAATTGAATTGTGAAGCTACACCATCTTCCAATCTTGGAGTCATATCATCTAGTACACCATCTTCCAATGTTGAAGTCATATTGTCCTCTCATGTTGAAGAAACACTGATTTGTAGATCCAATGATATATACACTCCATCATGTCATGTTGAAGTCACAACATCAACACATCAAGTAGGTGATACTCCATCTTTTGCATCTAATTGTCAAGGCACATCATCTTTGGTTCAAGGTATGCAATACAATCAACCTTATGTTGATGTTCAAAATATTGAGGGAATGGAAAAGATTATAGCACCTTCTAGAATTCATTTTAGAAGACCAACATATTTGATTGATATTGATACTAACATTTTGAAATCAATGCCTGACAAGATTAGCAAGTGTACTTGTCAAAGAAAAGTTAATCATATGTGGAGATTATTTTTTGAAGAATTAAATATTATAGGTCAATGCCAACTATTTGTTGAAATGATGAGAAATTTAAAATTTAGGCCTATCATGAAGATTCTTTGGCTAAGAATGATGGATGATTCCAATGAAAAAAATATTGTAAAGAATCTAATGAGTGCTTATGACAAAGCGGGTTCTAAATCAAGCACCAAAGATAGTAATATCACAAGATGAGTACTTACATCGACAATAGTAAGTAGCCAAATGAAGAAAGCTTGACTCATGAGAAAGAAAAGAAAAAAATTAAAAATTAGTAGAGGTAATCTAAGGAGAGCCAAGCTAAGGTGTGAGAGATTGGAAGATCTAACAAAAAATGAGTAATGGACATATAGCACTAGACTACCACGAAAGGATAAAGAAATTAGTGAAGCCTTGAAATCATTGATTGAAGATTTTTGGAAAAATAACACATGCGTTTCCCCTAATCAAAGAGATGTTGTAAGAAGGAGGATTGGTAGCCAAAATCACGAGCCACATGCAAAACATTTTTTGAACTCTACTCAGACATAATTTTTTGCAAAATTTATTGCTATGTATCCTTAAATTTGAATAAGTCAAAGATTTTTTGAGATTGGTAAACCTTTTTATGTGAAGATAAATCACTGATGCACAACTTGTTGTTGTATGATACATATTGAATTTTCTAACCATTTTTATGTATATAGGCATATATGTGTAGTTTTGCATTCTCAGTTTGTTTTGTAGGATTGTGACATAAATGAGCCACCGAAATCTTCAAGGGAATTCGTATCCAACATTTTATGTGAAAAAGAGGATGGCCAAATTTTTTATAAGACATCATGCTTGGATGGCACATGCTTATTTTGTGGTTCTTTGCAACTTTTATCAACTTGTCAACATATAGATAGTACACATTCAATTGGAAATGAAATAGTAGATTATGAAAAAATTTAAGACAATGACATATGCTTTAAAAGATGGGAAACAAGGCAAAAGATGTGATTTAGTCATTGAAAAGATTCTAGTGTATGAGTTCATGAAGATTTTTCATGAAAAGATTATTTACGAGTATGCAACGCATACCCATAGAGCTCGATGGCTAGATTTGCAATTAAAGTTGTGCAAGGATATGTTTCCATTAGATACCATTGTTTTGGTTGTGGATTTTATAGAAAACTACACACTACAACAAAAAAATGAGGTGCAAGAAAAGTATTATACTTCTCAACAAGTTTCCATTTTTTTTCACATAACATTCATGCATTCACCTACAAGTACAGAGGATGACAGGAAGATTTTATGGGAGTACAATTTTTACATCAACGATGATCGATCACATTCTACAGAGTTTGTACATAGTTGTTTTTAATTATTTTAGGGAGATTTAGCTAACATGGGCATAACATATCATCAGCACATTATTTGGTCAGAAAATTTTGCATCTCAATTCAAGAATGCACGTATATTCTATTGGTTGAGCAGGATGCATAGGTTGTGTCGAATTCAATATATGTGAAATTTTATAGAGGATGGTTATGGTAAGGGAGAGCATGATGGTGCAGGTGCATGCATTAAAAGAGAATTTGCTCGTAAAGAACTAAAATACAAAGATGGACCAATATTGACAGATGCAAAATCCATTGTCCAATGGTGTAATGCTACAATGGGTCCAGGTAAGGAAGGTGAGTCTATAGTTTGTGGATTTTTTTGGTTGATAGATAATACTAACATTGCACCATATCAGGATTGTTGCACACTAATAGGATCTAGTGAATTGCACTCTTTTAGAAGCTCTAATGTAGGTTCATGGAGTATCCACACATGAAAAATCGCATGCTATTGTCCATCATGTGCAGAAGAAAATTGGGATGACTGTGAGTCAACTAAATGGGTGGACAAATGGGATATATGGGTTTTGGACCCAATTGACACCTATCGTTCCCCACAATCATTGGAAATGGTAGAGATGGATTCATATATTGACTTTGACCACTTTTTAGATCTAGTGCAACCTGGTAATATATATTTATTTATATATCTTTGTAATTTTGATATGTAACTTTATAACTTTTACATAAGTATTTTTTGAATTAATGATCACATTTTGTACATTAGTCACTGCAGGCCATGTTTTCATTGTTATTGCACCTAAAGAAAATGAAGAAGAGACAGATTATTATTTGTGTCAATGTGTTGAAGTCAAAAAAAAATTGGATCACTCAGTTATAGATGGTGAAGGTTTAGAGTACCATGTCGGTGCGGTGGTTGTAACAGGCACATGACTTAGATGATATTCTATGAAGAACCCTAACTTGTGGTTATTCCAAGATTGGCAAATAGAGAGGAAGATTCTTCATTATTCAAACCTTGTTGTTGCATCAAATGTCCACTTGATAAATATGGTGGAAAACCACATAATAAGATTCTTTGAAAAGCTCGTGGGTCAAACCATGAGGGAATACTTGAGACATTAAAATGTTGAGCAGATCTAGTTGGCTCATTACATTGAATAGAGAGAGAGAGAGATAGATAGAGAGAGAGAGAGAGAGAGAGAGAGAGAGAGAGAGAGAGAGAGAGAGAGAGAGAGAGAGAGAGAGAGAGAGAGTTAATTCTTATCTTAGATTTTTTACAGTGCTAATTCTTCATTTGCAGGTCACCAAATAAGAGAGCTAATAAAGTTGACGCACAAGTGATAAAGGGTGAGATGCCAAAAATCATCTACAAAATGGTATTATCAATTTACATCCTCAATATTTATTAGCGTTTTTTGTTCAAGTACCATTTTATGTTAATCATCTTATGCCTTGAATTGCAGAGGATCACAATAATCAAAAAGTAAGAAGGAAAATAGGCCTCGATCTGATGATAATGGGGCAGCGATAGATATAGTTCTCTCTATGGATAATGTAGCTATTTAAATCATGCATATTTGATGGTCATTTCCCTCTATTTTATAGTCCTTTTTCACAAAACTATTTCTAACATGGTGTTGTTCAAGTTCATGAATGATCACAATATCTGTGACTATACAACAAGTGCGTGTGTTTGATGCAAAGCCCTCCTATATTCCCCTAGGAACCACAACTCAACTTTGGGATTCTCTTGTATTCTTGGAATCTACCCAAGGAATTAGAATCTACTAGGGTTCAAGAGGAGGTCTCCAACTTGGTAACATCTTCCTACAACCATGTCTAAGAGGTTATAGCCCAAATCTTCAGTTTGTCTTCTAAACACTCACATTGTTCACCATGCACCTAGTGTACCCTAGTGCCTCCAACATACCGAAACTCATCCTTGGCTTCATACCATGACCCCAAAACATTCTATTATCTCAAAAAATCCCATATAACATGTTCCAACTCCTTGCACACTCTCAGCAACTCATCTCTTACACTTTCTCGATTTTGCCTCTTCTAGGCTTGTTCCAACTAGCCCTTGCCAGTCACTAATTTGTTGTTTTCTCAAAAATTTCCCGCAGAAATTCCTAAACTATTGGGTGATTAAAATACCATTTCATTCACTCTAAAATATACTCCAAAACCAACTACACTTGTTTTGTAAAATATCACTCAAAATTGGCTATTTTAGTCTGCCAACTATGCCTAGTTTAAGGTCATTTACAAAGCAACTCACAATCCCTTGACTTATGGAACTCCCATGACCAAAAATAGTCTTAAGAGATGACTGAAATTTAAGGATTCTTCTATTTTTTTGGTCTCATGATCAACTTCACAAACCACTAATATATTTTTGAACTACCCATAGCTAGGAATCCCTCCTAGAATTTGTGACAAAATTGAAGAGTAGTGAAGCTCTCAAGGTAAAACCAAGAAAGTAGTTCCAAAGAGAAAAAAAGAAGCTAATCCCTATGTCACATATTCTAAAGATAAAATCTCACCTAATGTTTCCCTTGAAGAATTTTCTCTTGATAAAAAAATGTGAAAAGAAAAGCTTCGACTACTAAAAGTAACCTTGACAAAACTAGAAAATTGAAACCCCAAAAGAAGAAAATATATTGGCATTGACCATGGAGATTTTGAAAAGGAAACCCAATAAGAGGAGGATAGAAAAAAATATACATGGAAAAAAATAAGAAAAATTAGTCTATCTTAGGAGAAAGGAGGTTGTTGAGGTTTAGAAGTAAGAAAGACACTATGAAGAAAGTTAAAGAAGAGGAAGCAGCTTGTAAAGCAAAGAAAGAGTATACCTTTGTGGATCCTAAAGAAACCATTAGTTCTAAGGAAAAAGATTATGAGAAAGAGGAATAAATTGAGGATTCAAAGGATGAAAATTCTACTCATACTTTAGTAAATCAAAGGAATGTGCAAGAAATGAGGATTTTAGAGTGTAATTCCCTACCCATGTAGGAACTAGGAAGGAAAACCCTATTCAAGAAAGCCAAATGCAGAGTGCTAGTATTGAACGAAATGTCATGGGTTATATTGAGACCCTACACAATATAAGTCTTGCATCAAAATAGGTCATTCCTAATACTATCTCAATGGAATAATTTTATTTCTTTTGTCACTTCTATATGTATGGTACAAGATGGTCTAATAATTTGAGAAAACTAAATAAGTACTACAGTCCTTACAGTCTAACAATCCATACAAAACAAATATTTATAGACTTGGGAGATAGAAACTAACCCCCTTAACAAACTCCAACTAGTTTCACTTCCTACTCCATAAAATTTAAACTATGGAGTTTCCCTCCAAAATTCCCATGTAGCCATTACATTCAAGATTTAAATTTTTTAACTATTAAACTATGTTTTTAAAGACCTTTTTGAATCTTTTAACTTATCAAATGACATGCTAAGGTTATCATAACCTAGAGGAACCTATCAAAGGACTCTCCTACCCTATGAAATCCATAGATCCTATTCAATGGCTCAATTACAACTTTTCCAATATTGAAATCCATCAAGACATCATACAACATTATGACTTTTTATTGCTTTCAAATGCCATGATTGGTCGAAGGATTGCCCAATTGACTCTAGGAGATTCTCGATGACCTCTATGATGACTTGGACCTCCAATGTGCTTCTAATAAGCATATGATTCTCTTGCATCATAGCCTAAGATTCTCTTGAAACTTGTTTTATAGTTCTTAATTTTAAAATAGATATGACTTTTTCATTGTAACATGTAGGCACAAATCTCATAATTTTACTCATGTTCATCATCATCGCTTAATGGTGTAGGGGCACCAAGGTCATTCTATGAAGATAAATTCATTGAAGATACCAAGGACTAAGGATCAAATGGACTTCTAATATAGGGAGACTCTACCCTGCAAGTGGACTCTACTTTACAAGCCCAACCCTCAAACTTAGGGTACTCAAACAACTTGGATCAACACTTAGGAACTCCCTGCCACCAATAGGCCTACAAAGGTAAATACTTCTTAAATGGTTTCAAAACTAAAATTTTCAAATGGAAATGGTTATTATAGACTCAAACTAACAAGAAAAATCTCAAACTTGAGGTTTCTCAACACTCAACAATCCAATTTCAAAACTATTACCAACACTTCCTACTAGGACAATTTCTAGTTTTAACGGTCAAACTCCCAAACCATAAAAAGGACCCCCTACTATTTTTGCATTTTTAAACACTCTTCAACATCCCCTAAGAGATTCCCAAAGATTAACCAACAACTCGGTTGCAGCATCAACTTATGCCCACTTTGTGTCACAACACTAAATGCCTAGTTTAGGCTGGGTTACAAGGAAAACATAAAAAAATGGGTTCATAGACTTGGTTCAACCCTTTGGATTGCTACTATATATCAAAATTTTCCTTCTACACCCTTTTCTTGGGTCAGATTAATTAGTTTAGGAGCCTAATCCTTCTTTTTCTTTCAAATCTAGACTAGACATAAGATTATGTTCAGTCTAGGGCTTGCTGGTAAAATTAGATGCCATACTCCTACAGCCCTAAATCTCTTCCATCTCAAAGAACCCTCTCCTAACTTTCATTCCAAAAAGTGACATTGAAATCCCACAGTGGGTTTTCAAGTTAGGATTCCATCTTGCTGAAACTCTCAAATTTGGAGTAAATCTGAACTACCTACACTAAAACTGATATAATGTTTTTTGTATACAAGATAAAGACCTCAAACTAATTGAAATGTAATCCTTATTCAACCCTTTATCCAACGATGTAATACTTGTACCACTACCAATCTGTACACGACATACATAATTGAAAAAATAGTAAAAAAGACATGAAATCTGATTTTTTATCGACCAATGCTATCCACCATCCATATAATGACCTTTTCCACGTGTGGGGATCTTAAGTACATGCCTTTGAGTAGTTATAACTTCCATTTGGATGGTTGGAACACCATAAAACCTCATGTTTAGTTTGACAACTATTATTTGCAAAAATTGCTCTTAGCAACATTTTGCATTTTGCACTTTTGTAAGTTGGTTTAGTGGTTTTGAGTCTATAATAATCATTTGGAATGATTAGGATTCATTAGGTTAGTGGTTAGTTGAAATTCCAAAAATTTCAAAAATTGCAAAGTTGCATTAGCAACTTTTGCAACAATTTAGCAACTTTTAGGAAATAACCATAAAATTGTCTATATTCCTATATTCCTTTGAGGTTTTACTGTTGCCGAAACTTTTCTAAGTCATAGACTTGGAATCAATTGAAAAATGTAAAAATTGCACTTTTTGTGAAAAGTTGCATTGTTGAAAGTTGTAAAAGTTGCTCAAATTTACAACTTAGTGGAAAAAGTGTTGTGGGATTGAACTGTTTGCTCCGTTATCTTTGGGTGGCTAGGTAAACTGTATCCCCAATCTCATCCTATCCCTTTCAGTGCTTGAACATTCTCAGGCACACCAAACTAGAATGTCCCTAAGGGTCACTAAATTCCATAGGGCTGCGATCTTTGATGGGGCATATCTCAAAGCTCATGTGAGGTGTGGATACAATCCTAGTTCCCACAAGATGGTGTCATGGAGACCTACAATAACCTCTCTCACTTTTTGGAGATCAAACTCTCTCTCACCTTTCATTGTGGGATCAAAGTATCTGCTCTGTTAGCTCTATGTATTTTAGTAAACCTTATGCCCAACCTCATCCTATCCCCTTCAGTGTTCGAAAATTCTTGGGCACGTCGAACCAAAATGTCTCTAAGGGACACTAAATGCCATAGGGTTGTGCTCTTTGACAAGACATATCTCAAAGCTCGTGTGAGCTATGGATGCAATTCTAGTTCCTACAAGATGATGTTGTGGAGACCTACAATAACCTCTCTCACTTTTTGGAGATCACAATCTATTTTCGGGTGATGTTGAAACTTGCAGTATTGGCCAGTACAAAGTTGTTAACTGCCAAATCTCTCTCACCTTTCATTGTGGGATCAAACTATCTACTCTATTAGCTTTGGGTGGCTAGGTAAACCCTATCTCCAACCTTTTCCTATTCCGTTCAGCACTCAAATGTTCTCGGGCACGACGAACTAGAACGTCCCTAACGGTTACTAAATGCCATAGGGCTGCAATCTTTGATAGGGCATATCTCGGAGCTCATGTTATCTATGGATGCAATTCTAATTCCTATAGGTTGGTGTTATACAGACCTACAATAACCTCTCTCAATTTTTCAAGATCACACTCTATTTTCATTTTATGATGCCATCTCAGGTGATGCTGAAACTTGTAGTATTGGCCAGTACAAAGTTGCCAATTGCCAAATCTCTCTCACCTTTCAACGTAACATTAAACTATCTACTCTGTTAGCTCTAGTTTGCCAGGTAAACCCTATCCCTAACCTCATCCTATCCCCTTCAATGCTTGAACATTCTCGGGCATGCCAAACTAGAATGTCCCTAAGGGTCACTAAATGCCATAGGGCTTCAAACTTTGACGAGGCATATCTCAGAGCTCATGTGAGGTATGGATGCAATTATAGTTCCTACAGGATGATGTTTCAGAGACCTACAATAACCTCTCTCACTTTTTGGAGATCACACTCTATTTTCATTTTAGGATGCCATCTCTGGTGATGCTAAAACTTGGAATATTGGCCAGTACAAAGTTGCCAACTGCCAAATCTCTCTCGCCTTTCATCATGGGATCGAACTATATACTCCATTAGCTCCTAGTGGCTAGGTAAACCCTATCCCTAACGTGGTCCTATCCCCTTCAACACTTGAACATTCTTAGGCATGCTAAACCAGAATGTCCCTAAGGGTCACTAAATGCCATAGGGCTATGATCTTTGACAAGGCATATCTTGAATCTTGTGTGAGGTATGGATGCAATACTAGTTCCTATAGGACCATGTTGCAGAGACCTACAATAATCTCTCTCACTTTTTTGAGATCACACTCTATTTTCATTTTATAATGCCATCTTGGGTGACGCTGAAACTTGCAGTATTTGTCAGTACAAAGTTTCCAACTGCCAAATCTCTCTCACCTTTCATCATGGGATCAAAATCTCTTCTCCATTAGCTCTGAGTGGTTGGGTAAACCCTATCTCTAACCTCATCCTATCCCCTTTAGTGCTCAATAATTCTCAGGCACGCCAAACCGAAATGTCCCTAAGGGTCACTAAATGCCATAGGGATATGATCTTTAATGGGGCATATCTCAGAGGTCATGTGAGGTATAGATGTAATTCCAATTTCTACAAGATGCTATTGTGGAAACCTACAATAACCTCTCCCACTTTTTGGATATCACACTCTATTTTCATTTTACAATGCCATCTCGGGTAACGCTGAAACTTTCAATATTGGCCAGTACAAGTTGCCAACTACCAAATCTCTCTCACCTTTCATTGTGGGATCAAATTGTCTACTCCATTAGCTTTGGGTGGTTGGGTAAAACCTATCCCCAACCTTTTCCTATCCCCTTTAATGCTTGAACATTCTCAAGCATGCCAAATCAGAATGTCCTAAAGGGTCACTAAATGCCATAGGGATGTGATATTTGACGGGGCATATCTGGGAGCTCGTGTGAGGTATGGATGGGATTCTAGTTCCTACAAGACTGTGTTGTAGAGACCTAAAATAACCTCTTTCACTTTTTTGAGATCACACTCTTTTTTTATTTTACAATGCCATCTCAGGTGATGCTAAAACTTGTAGTATTGGCCAGTACAAAGTTGCCAACTACTAAATCTCTCTTACCTTTCATCGTGGGATCAAACTATCTGCTCTATTAGCTTTGGGTGGCTGAATAAACCCTATCCCTAACCTCGTCCTGTCCCCTCCAATGCTTGAAAATTCTCAAGCATTCTCGAACATTCTCCATGACACTAATTACAAACACTTTTGAGTTGTTTAGGAGTCTTTAAGACCTTCAAAATTGACTTTTAACTTTTTATGCCAACTTCAAAAACATGAAATTTTATTACATTAGATCTAGACATTATCTTTCAACAAAAAGTTATTAGCATTCTTATTTAGCCCCATCCAAAGTTTCGAGAAAGGTCTAGGAATAATTTGTGCTGAAATATAAACTTAATTTAAATAGTAACCTTATGCAAATTCAAGGTTGACATTGTCCATGAACAAATTATTGCTCAATCAACCTTGTCCTCTCCAATTTGGAGTTCTCCCTTGTCTACCAAATTAGTCTGCAAAAAAACTCAAAAAAGCCGAATCATTCTCAAATTGATTATGTTTGAGAGGGGTACATTACACTCACCTTCAAGGTGTGAATCTCTTTGTAATGATAACATTTCTCTCACAAAAGCCATAATATTGAAACCCAATGAATGCATGAAAATACCACACTGTAGGTCATGTGTCTAATGGCTTCTTGTTTACTCATTTTTTTGATATTCATTACACATCCAAATTGTCACCAACTCTGTAACTCTCTATCCTCCACTAAAAACATCAAATTGCTAGAGGCAACTCACAGTTCTATGTTGTTTCTCATGACTAGGGATGATAAGAGTATGAGTAGATATAAAATACTTTCTACAAAATATAAATATATTTCTATGTTACAATGGATAATCAATACTGACTAACTTTAAAGATGTTAAGAAAAAGGGGAAATTTAGTTAAAAACATTGATAAATTGTTAATGAAGATAAAATATTGAATGGAATTATATCAAAGGTAGTGATGTAAAAATAGAAGATATGAGTCAAAGGGGGAGAAATAAACTATTGGTGAATGCTACTTAGGGAGAGAAGTGTTATAGCTATAATATGAGTCAAGCAGAGATTTGAAGTAGAGAAGTGTTGCAAGGAGATGAAGGGTTTATTAGTTCTATCAGTATCTTCATAAGGGGGAATATATAATAGAAAAAAAGTGGAAAAATTATTGTGTTTCATCATAATTTGAAGATGATAAATATTGGTGAGTAGAGGAGGTTTGAGGCCATGCACCAATTATCTAGTAATTACTTTGAAAACCAAACCTAGTGTGACCTTATTAGACCTATATGTACTTTGCATGGTTTAGTGCTACAGAAATGGAATTGGGAATCTAGGCTTTGGAGTCTTAAATAAATTTCAAATGGGTGTTTGAATCTACCCATAGAATTTTTAGATTTCAACCTAAGAGGAATTTAAGTCCTAAAAATCAGAGTAGGAGACCTACAAGGAATTCTATGATAGTCAACATTTTGTACGGTATGACAATTGGAGGGTTAGACCAAGAGTTGATTCTCAATTAGTTCAACATAAGGAAGGTGTCCCAATAGAAACTTTGGGTTGGTCGAGCCATTGGTGAAGAGTTACAGTTATTGGCTTGGAATAGGGCTAGTATCCCTAAAACAAAAAGGTGCAAGATCTTGATTGGAGAAGTAGTGACCTTGGGGGAGTTCACAAATGACCCTATCACTTTGGATAGACCACAAAAATGATATCATAAAGGAGTAAGATATTAGGAAGGCCACAAGTTTAGTTTGGTAGATTAGGAAGAAGAAAGTGCTTAAACCTCACTTCTTGCTCAACATCTCTACATTAGTGAGGGGGAGATGAAGAGGATAGATGGCTACATAGATATGGAAAAAATAGAAATATAAAGAGTGGGGGGAATAAGAGAGATTGAGATACAAGATAGAGTGATATACAAGGATAACATGAGCCAAAACTACCAAATTGCAGTGCTTGATTCCTTCATTAGAAAATCAACACCCAAATTTGAATAGGAGACTACAGAACAACATGTTCCTTCCACTTGTCATACTCTTTTATTTCCTTTTAAAGATGCTCTATGATTTTCCATAACATGCATTGTAAATTCGTTAACAAGTATAGCTCCCTCTTACAAGTATCTTATGTGTCATCTTAGATTCATCCCCCTCTCATGTGAGATATTTCTCTTTCTTATACATCACAACTATTTATTAAACTTTTATTTTTACCTTAATCTAGTTACTATAGAATAATAACAACACATTCCAATCAATTTGTGATTATATTACAATCATTAATGTATGAAAACACATAAAAATATCAGTGGTTATGTTATATTTATGATTTTTTAAATGACATTTCTTCCCAAATAATCCATCTTTTCTCTACTATCTCTGACATTTTTTAATTGATGATAAAGAATGGTGGTTATATATTGAAGCTCAAAAACCTAATTGTGTTTTTTCTTCTTGTCTATATTCTTTTTGTAACAATGATTTTTTCTTCTACACAAACTTTGTGACCACTTGTGATCAAATTTTTATCTTAATTTTAACATAAATGTTTAGAGAACTTTTGATCTAATTTTGTTGGATAGAGCAATTTCAAACTACTGATTTCTTTCATGGATTTCTTAATAAATCTCAAGGTTCTCATTTAGGTGACCAATTGCTAGGAGGTACATTAATATTGCCTAATAAAGTTTATTGCCAAGAGGTCCTAATCAATCTTGATTGATAAAGTTTATTGCCAATCAATATTGTATCAAAAATTCAAACAAATTAGGTATTGAATTAAACTTGATAAACAAATGATAGAGAAGGAAAACTTTAAACATCATGAACAAGATCATAAATCATATGACAATGACATATTGCAAATGATTTACTTATGCTTAAACAGTGATAAATTTTATTGCTAATCAATATATTCTATCAAAGTTTTGAATAGATTAGCTATTGAATTTAATGTCATACATAAACATATCTAATTTAATGTCATACATGCACATATCTAATTTAATGTCATACACAAACATATTTAATTTAATGTCATACATGAACAAACATATAATATAAAATGATAACCAATAATGTCATGTACATTAACAAACACATAATATATTATGATAACCAATAATGTCACATATGAACAAACATATCATATATTAACCAATAATGTCATAAGTCGAATAATATCATACATCAAATATAGAATTTCATATACATCAAATGTGTATTGAATATGTCCACTGATGCCTATATATATACATGTCTAGATCAACTATACCTTTTCCTTCCCACAAGGTGAAGGAAACAAGTCTCTTGACGTCCTCCACCATCATATGGAGGGAGATGGTGGAGATGATAGGGTCCTCCTGACATGCTCACTCGACCTCTTGTTGAGGCTCTTCTCCAACTCCAACTGATACAAAGAAATTAGATATGAATATATATTTATTACAACTTGAAATCAAATATATGTACACACAAAATCAATTATTTTCTTACTACCATCAAATAGTCATTCTGTAAGTCCACCTCGAATGCTCGTGGACAATCAGGCGTGATGAGACCCTACAAAAATTCAATAAATATAATCACTTATAAATAACATTAGAAATTTTGAGACTAAATATTAAAAAAAAAAACTAAAATGAAGAAAATTCTTTCATACCTCTGTCAATGGTTGTGAGCTAGCCACAGCTGCGACCACTCCACTATCCATAGACTGTTGCAGATTAGGAGCTGTGTTCGACATCATGAGCTGCATGTTATACAATAGATGTTACATCTAACATGAAACATGAAATAAATATAATCAAATGAATTAAATTAACATGAAACAACTGTAGCTGTGTGAAGCTCATATGATGTCTATGCTCTGAGTCCATAATAAAGGTTGAGGGTCCTGTGGAGAACTAATGCACATGCATAATTTTTTTTGTCAATCCTTAATATGATTACATAATAAATATATGTATTAATTAAAATTATTAAATCAATACATACCTCTGGACTCATGGAAGGAACAAAAAATGGGCCTGGAGGATCGCTGCTAGCCCCAACAACACTCTAACCTTGAATTTTGAACAATGTCAATAGATGCTAATTAATTAATCATTCACTATACATATGCAATGTGATAAAATCAGTAAATTATAATTGTAATTTACCTATGTGTCAATGCCAAATGTGTCGTTTAGGAACTGATCGCTGACAAGTCTATCATCCACACCATCTCCAGCATGAGTGCAAAATATGCATAGGGATCTACATGAAGTGCACATGTGACCATGATGCACAAAAGGCTCCCCCTTAACTAATGGGCTTGTGGAATGGATGAGGGTTTGCATTAAAGCATTAATGGTCCCTAGAGCACTGGCCTCTACATGTTCCTTCACAACTGAAGGAATAGTCACATGCTCGTGTTGTGGCTTGACCATAGGTGCTCTAACTACATTAGGGTCATGACATGCTCTGGGCCTCTCAAATAATGACCCCCCACCTCTACCCTAGGAGTCTAATATATCAAAATAATTAGTGATCTCCCCAAGGACAAAATCACAATATAATTTCTTCAAAAAATACATGGGGATCTCCTGATTGTTGCAAGGAGGGGTATCAAAAACCATTCACCATCTATCCCAAAAATTATTTCTAATAGCATCGTGTATGCACCAATGGATGGGGAATTGTTTAGTACCCTCTCTAACAGTATTTTGCTCATTGGGTTTTCTAAATAATGCACATATACTACCTTTTGGTATTTCTTTTTTTTTAACATCTTCATATGAAAATTTATTTGCATAAAATCTTTTTTTTCATCCCTCTTAACCCGCCAAATATCTAACTGACCACTAACTAAGGCTATTTGGGTGTTAATAGATTCAAGGGATGATGCTAATTGAGCCCTCATTAGATTGGTTTGTCCAAATTCTTTCAATCGAGCAATGAATCTTCCTAATTCAGTTTTGCCTCTCCTTATTTCATTTATTATATTTTCTTGTGTGCCTGGTGCAAGTCTTGCAATTGGTTCGATTTGTGGAATTTGTTGTTCTTCTTGAGGAGGGTTTTGGTTTTGAGGTTCTTGTGGATTTTTCGATTGATTATGGACATTTCCTAATAAAAAATCAATTGAAACCCAAATAAATAAACAAATCTAAGTGAAATTTGTAAAAACCCTACAAAAAAATATTAAAAACCTACAAAACAATATGAAAAACATATCAAACAATGCAAAGTTAAGTTTATATCACTTATGGCATCATCGTGCATGTGCTTGTGGTCTTAGATTTTGTCGGTGAGGAGGCATCTTGGCAAAGGATGGTGAAAATGTTGGATTTTTAACTCGCGTACGCACTGCTCTCTATTGGAATAGAAAAAAATGCTGATGAAAATGATGGGTTGCGGGTGTGCAATCCATTATATATACTTTTTTGGTTATGCTAATAGCATGCACGCACTATACCATGTACGTGCTATGGCTTAGGTTACCCAAGCCATAACACGTACGTGGTATAGTGCGTGCGTGGTATCGCATGTGTGTGCTATTGAAAATAGTGGAAAAAAAAATTGTCACCTTTTTGTCACCACAACTCGGTGCATATGCCCAAAGCACATATATAAAATCTAAAAATGTGTAGGAAGAAGATATAAGATATCAAGATATATGATATGAAATATAAAATGAATTACATTAATAACCTTGAAGGCCAATGAAGTAGGTTCACTTGAATCTGAAAAAATGCTAACATAATATTTTAAAAAGTCATTATTCTAGATTTGGGACCCCATAATTGATATTTTTCTTTTTCTAAAAATATTAGAGATACTATAAAGCAATGAATTGGAAGTCAAAGATGACCTAAAGGGATCAAGGATGACCTAGAGTAATAAGAAAAAATTGATTCAAGGATGAGGTCATCTTTGACCTATCCTCACAAATTTATAAGTTTCAAATCTTTTCTTCAAACCTGAAACCCTAGTTCCAAGATCTATATTATCTACCTTCGAAAAAAATAAAATTCGAACCTATACATAAGAGAAATGATGTTTTTTTTTTGGGGAGGGGGGAGGGGGGAGCGGGTGGGGGAAGGGGCGGGCGGGGTAGTGGGGCAAGGGGAGGGTTAGGTTCTTTCCTTAGACAAACCCCAACTTAAGAATTAACCTTTAAAAGAGAAAGAATGAAAAAGAAAGAAATATGTAAATATTCACCTCCCTTTTTAAATCTCTATGAATGAATTTATATTTTATATCTATAAAGGTGTATAGCTTCTTGTATGTATACATATGAATAATATATAATTTTAATGTAGGATGCTTCCACAAATTAAATAAATCTACAAAGCTTCTAAAGATAGATCAACGAATATAAATATACTATTGAATGATTGAAGGGTTAAATGCTTGAATGGTAAATTCTTATGCAAGGTAAATGAATGTAGATATCTCCTTCCTTTATGGAAAAATAAACTATATTCTATGATTAAAGAAGCAATATTTTGAGGAGGAAATGTAAGATCTATGAAATTTTGGGCCTTCAATGAACCAATTTTCAGCTAGCCTAAATTCCATTAATGCACTTTGAAAACTTTCTTGTATTGGTGATGACTTTAATGGATATTTCTCTTTATGAGTGCTCCTAGACTAAAAGGGATCTCTTAAAAGTGTAATGGTGTCCAAATGAAGTATGTGAACCTTTCTTTTTATATTCACAGAGAAATTAAAGTTAAAATCAATAAGTGCATTGGGTGGGAAACAAATTGAGATACCTACAATTAGCTTGAGATATAAGTGAAATTAGCTTGAGTAAAGTACAAAATAGTTCCTTACCATGGGGTAAGAGATGATATCACTCCTTATGCAAAAGGGTAAGAGATTAATTCATCCCTTACTTGAGTCTATATGAGCCTCAAGATGTGCGCAAGTATCATGATGATAAAAAATAAACAACTAGAAATAGATAGAAATTCAAGGAATAATAAAAATTCATGTATAAATTTATCCATAGACCTAGGAGATAAATAAAGCCTAAAGGGATGGATAAAAGGTTCTACATATAAATTATACACTTTTTAAGAAAATACATTTATCCTGGTTACTATGACTATGAGATGAACTCAAACTCACAATAAAGTATATCAAATGCATTTAATGATCTCATTAAGACTAAGGAGAAAAGGAAACCATGAATCACCCAATTGAATTTGAGTCCTCGTCAAGTCCAAGATGTGTGTGTGTGTGTGTGTGTGTGTGATAGAGAGAGAGAATAAAGAAGGGGATCTAATTACCCCATCTAGTAAAATTTGTGTATTTTATTATGAAAAAAATGAAAGATAGAATTGAAATGATGTAGCAAGTGTGTGGACAATTTCTTATTTTTTAATCTTAAGGAATCAATAATTAAGGATAAAGAAATTTCAACATCAACATAATATCCAAAAGTAACATCCAATCCAGGCCAAAAAGGTCACAACTTCTATAAGACTATGGAAGGGAAGAATGCAATGAGATGTCATGCAAGATGTATAAAAGGAAATACTTGTAAAGGATGAGACATTTTTTATGATCCAAGGTAATCAATGTATTTACCATTGAAATATAATTATAAATAATGTATGATTGGATATCAAATGATAAAAATTAGTACTTAACTAATGGAAAAGTTGATCCTTGAGCCTAGCTTCCTTGGCTTCTTTTTGTACCCCAATGGCTTCATCTCTTTCTAGATTGGTATTACCTTTCTTATCCTAATATGTGCTCATTTTTAATCCTATATGCTCATATTTCTTCTTTGTCAATACTATTTTCTTGGTTAGCTTCTCATTTCAAGTCATGAGCTTAATTATTGCTTCTTCAAATTCATCAAATCCACTTTTATCCTCAAGATGTTTGATGAATTTTTAAATATAAATAAGTTTATTTTTCTTAGTCAATGACTCTTAAATTATCTTTCAAACCCTTAATGTTGTCAAACGGTTTATCGAGTTATCTTTTTAGCCTATGATCCAACATTAGATATTTCCTTGAGTTTTTAATCTCTTCACTTTTAGGGTCTATTCTTTGATATGAATTATAGCACTAAATTGGTACTCAAAGGGAGACTAAATCAATATAAAATTTCAAAAAAGTTACTTGATCTATCACTCCAAATAATCTATATATATGTTATTATAATAGAAGCACAATGATGAAACAAATAAGATAAAAGAATTAAAACTCACACAAAGATGCATAAATTAGTGACTCAAAAACTTTGTAAATGGAAACCTTGATGAGAGGACAAAAATAATGGTGGGACTAATATACCCACTAATCTTTCCTTGTAAGTAAAAGGGTGCCTTGTTAAAGGCTACAACTATTCTTTCTAAAAAAACATACTTTTAGGAATGGATAGAAAATTTTAGGATTATATAAGCCTATTAAAGCTATGTTTTTAGAGGATATGAGATGTATTTATGAAAGAAAACTTGATAGAGGATTTACAAGGACTTACATTCAAGTATTCCATGTTAAAGGATTTCAATAGTTGTAATGATAAGAAAAAAAACTAAAGCTCAAATCTAAAGTGTTACACAAATATCTTCTAGATTACATGTTAATATTTAAAGATTCACTGATATTGTTTTTGTATTCTTACATTTCCATATAAATTTGTCTTGTTTTATTCTTCCTTATTGGGCTTACACATAAGTCTTCTATTTCTCTCTGTGGACTATCCCTCTTATTTTATTTATAATCTTTTCCTATAAAAATTCCCTTCAACAATTTAACCAACTCATAAGATGAATTTTATACATTATATACATTCTTCAACATATGGGCACTAAAATCCTAAAAGATTTTTCTCAAAGTAAATGAATTGAAAGTTTCAATAGCATATGTGAGCTAGTCATAGAGAACCTATAATATCTATATATAGAAGGCAATGTGATTGCCTAAATCCAAATATCTAAGAGGAAACTCATTTTCTAGATTTCCAACTCCACCATATACATAATAAGGACATCTTTTATAAGCCTCCACTGACTATCTCCTACTAAATTGCTAGCCACTATTCCTTGAAGATACATAAAAATCTTTCAAGAAGATTTATCATGAGCATGGAGGTGTATTAGCCTATGTTTAGGGATTCTGATTACAATATGGCCCATGTGAATACCATGCCCTATTAGGGCCATCTTGATAACCCTATTGAGGTAGAAGAAATTGGATCTTTTATCATTATCTTATCTTAGGTATGGTGTTTTAGATCCCCCCGATTAGTAAAAGGGGATCTATAAAATCTATGAGCCTGAATACTTTGGATAAGGTTTTATAATTGTTCATGTGCCCCGTAAGACTTTCTCTATATATCCTCTACAATGTAGGTTATCTCTACTACAAGCCTTAGAGATTTTGGTCGAGCCATATGTTTGGGACTTTGACTTCTAACATTTAGGCCCTAAGTAATTTTTTTGACAAGAATCCTCTCATCCTTTAGCAAGTCATCATACTAGAGAAACTCAAAAAAAATTCTCTCACACTGAGACACAAACACACTTCATTTTTCAAGGGTGTGAAACTTGTTTATATACTACACCACCTATATTTCTCTGATGTATATTGACATTTAAGTCATTCTAGAACAATCTCACAAGTAAGCATAGTAATGATACAATGATTGCATTCCTCTTTACACCACCATGTGGATCCTTTGTCTCTTATCAAATGTGTTTTAATGCATGCCTTTAGGTTTCTTGAATATAGACACACCAAAGCACCTCTAAAGACTAATAAGCCATGAATCATCTTGTAGACAATCTTTGGTTACTACAATGGTGGGTTCCTTTAATTGTGAAACTTACAAAATAGATCTCCTTCCTCTTTCAAGGCTCTACCATCATCTACTATCTCTAGTGGCAACATAACTTGTGGCACATCAAGATGCACTGATGCTAACTCTCTTTCTATCTCCTTATTGTTTTTTGCATGGCTAGGAGGTGGTCTCCTACTACACTCTTGATTTTTTAATGCTTCTACCTATGAAGAGTGATGTGATTGTTCTTGTTGAAAAATTCTTGTTGGTGGTACCCTAGCATGAATCAATTCAAATAAATCCCAAATTGCTTATATGACTTTGGAGTTAAGATTTGTTGTGGGGTCCTCGTGGTCTACCTTTAAAGCATGAGTCCATGTTGCATATGATCAACTTTCTCTCTTTTCACACCACATCCACAAACATGACCATCATCATGTCCAATTCTTGTCCTAGGCATCCTATAAATAGTATATAAAGGTATAAATTATCTTATGTAACATGATGGCCATTATTCCCAGTGTTGGAACCTAGTCTCTGTATCCAAATACCATGCCTAATATTTAAATAACAAATCCTAACACAACCTACAATATTTTTCTATATATATATATATATATATATATATATATATATATATATATATATATATATATATATATATATATATATATATATATATATATATATATATATATACATATATACATACATATACATATATACATACATACATATATATATACATATATATATATATATACATACATACATACATATATACATACATACATACATATATATATATATACATACATACATATACATATATATATATACATATATATACATATATATATATATGTATATATATATATATATGTATATATATATATATATGTATATATATATATATATATATATGTATATATATATGTATGTATATATATATATATATGTATATATATATGTATGTATATACATATATATATATATATGTATATATATATTCATTTGAAGAATAATTTTTCATCTTAGTGATGTCTTTATTCCATATCTTTATGCATAGAATGTTGCAAAAGTAATGATATAATTATGCAAACAATTTAATTTTGTATACTACCTTTTTGACTGTAGGATATGTCTCTTTAAGTTGATGAGCTTACTAAAAATATTTATGATATCTTTCATAAATAAGAATAACACTTATATCCTTATCATTCTTTTTTAGATTGATAGTAAAAAGAGGAAATTTATTCACTAATGGATATTATGGATATATATTGTACAAAAATATATACTAATATTACATCAAATGTCAAATTTTTTACAAATATATATTCCTCGTTAACATCATCATAACAAACATATTAATTCTATTTTAATCACAGTTAAGCTTAATTAATTAATTATTTGCATAACTTTCTTATAAAACAAAATAAGTCAAAGGGCCCTTAGTCTACTAGTGAAGTTGAAAGGCTCACAAAGAGCCCACTAGAGATCAAGTCTTGTTGAGTGCAAGGCCCTCGACATGTAAAAGTGATGAGGTTGGGATCATGCCACGGATGAATTTGGCAGAATAGAGATACCCCTCCATAAAAAATAAAAAAAAATCTTATTTAAGTTATATATATATAACTTAAATAGCCTTTAAACCAATTCACTTATTGCTCAATGCCTATGAAATCCTGAGGTAGACAGATGGCAGCCATCTGATAAAATAAGCTGCAATAGTAAGCTATAAAATCAGCCATTTAGGGAATGATAGGAAATATGTAAGAAACATAGCTTGCACAAGTGGAAATATACTTTCTAAAACTCAACCAAACTAAAACACTATGAAAATTAGAAAGTGCAAATAGCATGGCGGAAATTGCATGGATGATATCACATATTTATCAAAAAAAATTCAGAGAAGATGTTTAATGGAGTGCATAAGTATGTTGTTTAAGGTGTAGCCAGAAATATATATCAAGTGACATGAGCAGTAACCGCAACTATTGTATTTTAAATATACCGTTTACCATTTTATGTTTACCATTCTTCTCGACATCATTTTTGTTCCCTCCTTTTAGCATGGCCTTTATCACAGAGGTTCAAGACTTGCCACTCCAAATTATAATGCTTATTTGGGATTGTCTGCAAAATGTGAGGATTCAATTACAAAGTCATAGCCGAGTATGTTATCATCAGATTGAGTGGAATGCGAATGAAAATCATGGGCAGATGTTTAAAAAGTTGTAATAACTTGGGGTGTTCTCAAGTCTTACATCTCTGAGATATAAGCCATGATAAAAAAATGAAAATAAAGAGGTAGGGGGAAGTTATAAAGAAGTTACAGATTTTTTCAATAAGCCGTTTCAGCATATAGATAGATTAATTTATGTGAATATAAGTATCACATTATTATTATTTCGATTTGATTTGATTTAACTTATGAGTGAATAATCTTTTTTCTTTCAACCAATCATATTTACGTATTTTAATTTTGATT
This sequence comes from Cupressus sempervirens, assembly GCA_028749045.1. NCBI lineage: Eukaryota > Viridiplantae > Streptophyta > Pinopsida > Cupressales > Cupressaceae > Cupressus > Cupressus sempervirens. The sequence goes on from CM053790.1 coordinate 129,116,567, forward strand.
TTTAATTTTTAATTTTTAAATGTGTGTATATATATATATATATATATATATATATATATATATATATATATATATATATATATATATATATATATATATATATATATATATATATATATATATATATATATATATATATATATATATATATATATATATATATATATATATATATATATATATATATATAAGATTTTAAGTTTCTAAAATGAAAAAATTTATTTTACTTCTAATTGATTAGTTATAAGAACATATTTATAGAGGTATTCTAAGGCCATGTTTCAGATATAGAGAAAACATATTTAATATTATTTTATTTTATTTTGTATGGTGTACAATAGAAAATGTGTATTTTATTCATTATGTCTAACATTAAATATTATGATGGATATTTATATAATTATTTTTATTTTTAATAAACCTATATTAAATTAGAAAAGCATTGAATAGTTAATTTTTGTATTTCTAGCTTGTCTTATATAAGTCATTCGAAATGATTAGGAAAATAAATTTAAAAATAATATATATTTATAAATAATAAAATAGATTTAATATTAAAGTACACATTATATTTTGAAATACTATTTAAAACTATATATTCTAATTAGTTCTAGTAATATAATTAGATTCAATTTCACAAAAGGCTAAGTTTTTGACATTGTCCATTGAAAATGTGCATATAGCAAAAGCCTTCCAATTTTCTTGGATGCAAAACTTGTTTCTTTCACTTGTAAATGTCTACTCTTCTACCACATCATCACCTCATGCTTGTTCACTATACATGAAAACATAGCTCAATGCATACATGGAACTCTTGGAAACATTCTAAATGCCATGATATTTTATATTTTCTTTTTAAACATTGGAAAATTTAATGTTGATAATATTTTTTATTTTTTCAAAATATAATGAATGTTGTTGGAAACTCCATTGAAAATTCATGATATAATTCAAATATACATTAAGTATTAATACATGAAAACATAAAGAACCATCAAATATACTGTTTAGGGACCCAATACGGGCCGACTCGTGCCTAAAACCTCTTTGGATTAGAGCCACGAACTAAGGGGCATCCATGACATCAAAATCACTTGGGGCACAATCCTAGCCTCATCCCTTATGATGTCATAGCCTTGCACTAGCAAGACTTGATCCATGGTGGGCTCTTTATGAGCCATTCAAATTCACTGGTAGACCAAGGGCCCATTGAAAGCTAATATATTTGGAATCTTATAGTTTGAACAAAAAATATTGAAATTATTTTGAATGATAAGTATTTTTATATTAAAAATATTTTTTTAATCTACTCTACCTAATTATGGAAAATACAAGCCACAATGTGACACTTGTTATTTTAATAGATTTGTACTTTTTTAAAATAAAGGATTAGTTAATCATGTGCCTCACATTTGACATATTTTCTAGTTTTTCTTACATATAATAGGACTTCTATATTTTTACCTTATTCATCACATCCTTAACATGAATCAAGTAAAATATTATTTAAATCACATTTGGGATTTTTCATTTATTTTAGAGGAAGTAGTGGCTAGGGATTTGAGGCTATAGACTTGTAGATTCTTCTAGGAGCTCAAAAGATGTTGATCTTTAATTACTGGTGAGAATATAATAAGGTTTGATATATATTTCTAAATATTGAATATATGAATTAATAGTATCCATTTGAAGTACACATTTACTAGGAAGGTGTTGTAGAGATAGCATTGGATTTTTACATCACATGGATGGACAATAGTGGTGTAGCCCAAGAAACATTCTTCCAATATTTTGTGTTTCTAATCATTCTTCACTTGTATTCTTTGTGGAAATGTTTACAATTAGCTTATGTCCCAACTTTAATCTCCGACCTCGTAGTATGGTATCAGTTCGATAATGAAAAGACTATCAGATGATCCCATTAGAGGTGTTATAGAGAATAAGATTCCTAGATTCTTGTATCTCCATCCTTTGAAAATCTTTGGTGGATATGTTTGAAGAGCACATGAGTGTGCCATCTGAGGTCCTTAACACAAGTTCCCCTTTGGAGCTGAGTGTTAGTGCTACATTTTCTTGCACTAATTGGTATTAAATATTATTGATTTTATTACAACAATTGCTTGATATTTGAGTTACAAAGATTAGATAACTTATAATGATGGTAATTCACACCAATTAATATAAGAATGAAAGATTATGATTTACAACTAATACTTCTTAAATAATATCATGCTATAAGATATTGCTATGTCTACCTTGTCTTTGGAAATATACAAGATAGTGGGGTCTTCGTGATTACTTTCCTTTAGTATTTGCAAACTTATTTTCAAAAGGCAAGTACTCCCTTGAGCAATCAAATGAGGATAAATAGATGATAAGAAATACTCTATGATGTCTTTGAGAATGGGATTGATTCTTATAATAGATCTCATTTTTATTGGATACTTGCACCCAGGTTGGGATAGAACCTCTCCTTTTTAGAAATGGGCATTTAATGGTTAGTCACTATCTTTGGATAGTTATGAATAATTGCTACTATTTTTTTTTTCACTTCACTTGTCATTTTTTATTAATCTTCCATGAGTGGTTATAAAGACAATATCCTTTTGATTGTTGATAATGTGGCTTTCTATTTGCTATTAGGAAACTACACACACACACACACACACACACACACACACACACACACACACACACACACACACACACACACACACACACACACACACACACACACACACACACACACACACACACACAATTATGGATGCATTTATGTTGTTTAATGTGAACATGGGAACCCTTGAATGGTGTAACAAAATTTGACCTTTGATGTTCAATCTTCCTAATCAATAGGTCTTGTAATGGTTATAATTTATGAGTGATTATGATGATCATTTGAGAAATACATAAGGTGATAATCTTGACATGCTTTTTAACTAATATTTCATGGTTAACGTTAACATTTATTGCATATTGGTTTGGTAATTGGTGCTCTATTTGGGTATCTCCTCAATGATAATAATTGTTGCATGATCATGCTTCTTGTCTTATCATGTTGCTTGCTAACTTCATTATCTCATCTTTTTATGATTAATGATAACGATTTGTATTTATATATGATAAATGGATGGATGCTACAATGTGACAACAATAGGTAGAATTTGTGCAAAAGTAAGTTATCATACTTATCAATTAGCTATTATGTATTCCTTTGGGTGGAAATAACTTTATTGATTTTTTTGAGAATGACTCAAAAACCAAGATGTTATGTAAGAGAGTGTGAAATCAAAAAGAAACCCACAACATAAATCAGAATGAAATAGAATAGCTTTGTGGTTTTCATTTGGAATCTTTAGCATCATCAGCAGTGTGATTTTAGTTCCATTATTATTGAATTTTCCATCATCAAGTTGTCCATTAGAGTGCAATGAGATTTTCTTTAATAAAAATTATGCTGTGGCATGTTATTTGTTTGTAGTATTTTGTTTCTTATTATCTTTGATACCTTAATCACTAATCCAAGGATATGAATGCTAGAATATATGATTTGCAAGTACGCACAGCGACAAAGTGAAGGCATTTGATATTGTAGTTTTCACACCATTAGGACGAGCTATAAGGTACCCATTATTTTTTACTGTTTGAATGATATTCTTCTACCATTCACATGCTTTATATTGATTTTCTTCCACCATTCACATGGTTCTTTGATGCCCCCTTTTTCCTTACTTTCAAACATGTGATCATTTAAGCTTATGAGAGGACATGTACTACCTACGCATTCTAGCCCCATGTTAGTTTCATATGTTGCACATTTCATGCACACTGTGGATAATCCCATTTCTTATGAGCATCTTCTTTGGGTTGTTAGTTGTTCTACCATTTCAAGTTGAGATGGATCACTATATTTTGTTTATTGAGAGGATTTGTCATCTTGTTTCCTTCTAGGAGATTTCAATATGAAATAAAATTATAATATTTTATCTAATGTGTTCTAGACTTCTAGGAGATTTATGGGAGGAATTATTTTGTTCAAACACTATGGCATTCCACTTTGTATTTTCCATTGTTAACCGAGGTTCAAAGGTGTCTGATATGTTTTTTTCCAAGAAATCATCACTTTTCAGTGGCATTGTAAATGAAGTGCTTCTTATCTCCCCTTCCTCCTAAAATTCTTATAACTATCTCCCTTAGCTATCTAGATATTCCCAATAATAACTAAGTAGTATGTGTTTTCCCATTCAACATATTAGATGACATTATTGTTTATTCTCACTATCATACACTTGGGCTTAAAGCTTGTCATCATGATTAGTATGTATAGTTTTATGGTATCATATCTATCGTTGGCCAAGTTTCTAAAAAAATGGAATAGATGATGCATATTTTGGTATTATTTTTTATTTTTTTAGTTTTGAACTTTATATTTCTAATTTTTTGGTGGATACCTAATGAAGACTATTCATTTGAAAAACTACACTTTGTATCTCATTTTCATGATTGATGAAGTTGCTCTTTATATCAGCTTTCAATGTTTTATGTTGGACCATGTAGTCAAACTAAAATGGTAGAATCTATTATTGTAAATTATAGGAATAATTATATTCTTATAGAAATAATGGAATTTTTATCACCATGTTGAGATATTTTGAATTTATTTAAACTTATAGTCCATATGGGGCTTCATATTTTAGGACTTTTCATCACATTTGGCCAAGTGGAATGTTATATTTCTTATTAGTTTGCTTGACCAAAAAGAGAGAGGAAAAAATACATTATTTGTGGGTTGTGCCCTACTTGAAACTGTGAAACAACGTTTAAATCTCTTGCATCCATTTTTCCATGGAGATAAGCAACAATGCATTGCAAAATTACCCTAAAAAAAGAACAAATGGTCAAGCAACCTTTCTCTATAAAAGAAAGATAATTTTATACTATCTCTGCAAAGAATTTTCCCTCTTAATATTTCTTTTTATTGCAATGAGGGTTCATGCATCCCTCAAGAATGCATTAAAATCCAAATATGAGACCCAGGTGCTGAGCAGTGTGCAAATATAATGGTAGTTCAATGCAATCATATGCAATTGATCATTCTCCCTTTTCAATTGTACTTTGAGTAAGGAGTTGGGATATTTTGGTCCCATATTTGCCACTTCTAGATGAATATTATGAATGAATACATGGAAAAGGCCAATAATGGCCTAATTTTATTAAGTAGTCTTGTGGAGGTGCAGGTGGAAAATAGTGTAGCTTGTTGCTCATATAAAGAGTGCCTATCCCTAAATATCCAAGGATGCTATAAAAAAATTTGTGGATTGAGGTGTTAAAAATATTGAAGACTACTTAGAGCTCTTATATTTTCACTAATCACTTGGGAAAAAATAAGCCATCTTTTAGTCAAACACAAGTGCATAGGTAGAGAGCATTTGATGTTGAGAATACACTCAAAAGCATGGAAGAAACATTTATGCCAAGATTGAAAGCTAAAATCATTTAACTAATTGGAATGCTTTTAGATATGAAATGGTTCCCAACAACCTAGAAAATCTCCCTACTCAAATTATGTTGGGTAAAAGACCCTGTACCTTTCTCTAGATTTACTACTCATTCATTCTTATTTTCTTACGTTAGGGCCACACAAACACTGTAGGACCAAATCTGTGAGTTTCATTTTTAGAATTTGGCAGTCCCTTACTATTTTAGCTAGAATTCCTTAATTAACAAAGGAGATGTACAACTCAAGGCAATTGCATCTTACCGAGGGAATGATTAAGGAAGGGGAAAGTCACTTCACACATACCAAGAAAGGGAGAAGTTTGTAGATGAATGGGTTGATTTGATTTATAGAAGGAAAGAGGTTGAAGGGTTTGTCCAATATAGAATAGAGGACTATCCAAGGGTCAAAGAATTGGTGGCTATGAAAAGTAGGGAAATAAAGAAACATTGTCAGAATTGATGGCATGAACTTACCCAATAACTCAAAAGGGAGAAGCCTCACTAAATCTACAACTATATTGTATTAGAGTCTTGTTGGTCACTTTTTGCTTCCTGCCAAAATCTTCATATTTGAATTTAAATGTGGTAATGTTTACATATTTAAAAATTAAAATAAAGTGGGGTGTGGAAATACTTCATACTAAACTTTAGGTTATTTTTTATTTCCTAAGTGACCGTGCACTTTAATATTTTGTGAGCTAGCAACTTCCCCCTCGTCAGATCTTTTTATGATCTACAATCATCACTATGTTGCTATGCAGAGTTACATGAACTTTTTTTCATATGATAGTGATGGGTTGGTGGACCCCTTCCTCTCAAAGCATGTTGGCATTTTTTGGTTTCTCATTGGCTAGGGTAACGACTATGTAAGGTGTGGGCTAGTTCCTTCAGTGCACCTTACTCATCGTCATGTCTTTCATCATCTATGATTATTTCTTAATCACTTTGTGGAGTTGCACATTCTTTATGTCATGTAACAAAGTGACCTCATGCCACATGTCTATGTGGGTTTGAGTTTCTTTGGTGGGTCATCTTTTGACTACACTAACATGTCAATGTTGTGTTGTGTGTGTCACAAGATGACAAGGTGAGGAGTCAGATTGAGCTAGTGTATGGTGGTAATCTCATTTTCCTAGCCTTTGGCATGTTGAGGTCATGGGTCACACGTTCTTGGTTCTACCTTCTACCATCTTATGCAGAAAAACCAAGGGTGGTCACCTTGTCACTTAGCAAAGTTTCTTGATCTTTAATCATAATGACAAAGCAACAAGTTGACATGTAGTATGGTGGGTCCTCTCCTTTTTTGGGTCATAGTGTGATGTGGGTGAAGTTTCAAACAGGTTGGAAAAGGACCATGTTTCTATTCATTAGTACAATGATAGGTTAGGTGTACCTTTGGGACCGTTAGATTGAGGAAGATCGACATCTCTCACTTTATCGCTATAGGAAGTTTTTTGATCTTTAGTCATAGTGACATAACAAGGTCTTTCCATGTGTGTTGGTGGGCTCAAGTTAAGTTGACATCATAGTTAAGGTTGATGGTATTATAAATCGTCATGGTCAAGTTTAAAGGTGATGTGGTTAGTTAAACATGATATGGTCAAATGAGTGAAGACTTCATGAGGTGGCAAAAGGAAACAATACGGTTGGTCCAAATTGAGATTTTTGGTTGTTTGACTAGGTTGACCTATTGACCATGCTGATTTTGTAAGCCAAAAATGGGGAAAGATTGGGTTTTCTTGCACAATCTAATCTTTTTGATTGATTTCAACCACTTTGCAGTTAATGCTAAGTTTTAATAGTGCAAAGGACACTCTTCTCATCGTCTAATCATCCATTTCGAAGAGTTTTAGCATTGATTGGCACCACTTTTTTACTTTAGGGTTTCTTCTAAGTGAGGGTTTCATGATTTTCATGCCCCTATAATTGTAGCATATAAAATCTAGTGTTTGGGTTACCTTGATTGTTCCCTGAGAACTTAATGATAGTAATTGTCAAGTCACTTTAGTTGGAAATATCTCAGTTATGCCTGAGCTATAAAGGAAGATTTTTTAATCTTTGTAAGGGTTGATCTTTCTCTAATTCTCTAGTATTGCTTCCATACATACTACTATAATTTCTCATGCCTCTCAGCCATTTTAATCCTCTATCGAGTTTCTTTTAACAGACTATGCAAGTACTCTCTACCTCTAGTTAATGTTTTTGTCCATATTCTAAAATTTGCATGATTGGATCTACTTTTGACATTTGAATGATATTAAGTGAAAACCCTTCCTATAAAATTATTTTGTTTTCTAATCTACATGTGATTTTTGAATTAAGAAAAGTTTGAATCTACATTCTTTGAGCTTACAACTAGTTAATTGTGCATTTATGGATAGGGATAAGTTCAAACACTCTATTTTTGTGCGTCACCTTAGGTTAGAGTAGATAGATTTTTTTTTCATGCATTCCTTCTCCCCTTTCCTCTCCAAGTGTAGTTAGGTGCACCCTAATAGTAAAGGAAGTTGACCTTCTTCAGAGACTCAACCTCATAGTTCAAGTCCCACAGCTTGGAGGGGTTTTCCATGGTTTACAAGGATTTTTTTAGGTAAAAAATTTGGACAAGGGTGCAATATATTCTGAATATAAGTCTTGAGTAACCATTTACATTAAGGCTCCACTAGACAATGAGGTCAATTAGCTTCCACTCATCTTTCATCCTCACTCCTGTATCCAGTTCCACATTATTCAATAGGGAATTTAGTGGATATGGCCAAGGAAAGAGAATAACAAGAGGAGATTATAAGGCAAAAAGGTTTTTGTATGACATAAGACATCTCTCAGACTGTGTATAAAGTCCAGTTTTGCCAACAGTTGGTGCATCAGCTAATGCACATTTGATATACATAAATGCTACCTTGATTTTTGATTTACTAAGTTGTTACTACAACTATGTACTATATATTATTTTAGAGGAATAAATTGAATGACTTGATGAGGTGTAAAGGTTACTCATAAGTTTGAGGTTATATCTCCTCAAGTAATGACTATTTGAGGCAATGCAATTCTCTTGTAGTTAGATTCATTTAATTTAAAAATTTAAAATAAAATAAAATTATGTGGAATAACTATTATGCTTAGTGACATAATCTAGTAATGAAGTTAGTAGTTAGAATTAGAGGCTAATTTTTGGGTAGCCATTTGTCATTATTAAGCCCAATAATCTTCAAATACTTATCCTCCAACACAAATAAATGTTGGAAATGGATTCAATGTGTGTGCCTTAAGTTTGAGGAAATAAGGAAAGATGAGATGGTGATTGTTGTTCACTCTAATTATTGGATTGAAGGTTATTCTAGAAAAAGTAAGATTTATCCCTGATATGGAGCCTCCTATGAATGCCACTAGACTTAACTCTTTCTTGGACACATTGAGTACTTACAGAAGTTCATTAAGAATTTTGCATAAAAATCCTATTGGTTGGATAAGTTGAGTTGAAATGGCAAGCCATATGCATGGGAGAGTGCACAAGGAGAGGCCTTTAAGGAGCTCAAACAAGGACTATGTGTATGCCCATTTTGGCATATCTAAATTGGGACAAAGATTTCTGTGCATTAACAAATCGAGAAGCTATTGTTTCATAGCATAATGAATTGCAAGAGATGTTTCACCGATTATGTGAGAGCTTGTTTAGAGAATTTTTTGAGCAGAGTTCTAATCACATTGAGAATTAGAAAAACTCAGACAAAGAAGAAGTAAAAGTTAAATTGGAGCATTAGGATATGTACCTTACTCAGATCACTGAGAAGAAATGGTTGAGGATAAAGAGTGGAAACCCACAAAGGTAATACATATCATTTAAGTTTTTGGGCATATTTTGAATTTTCACTGTTACAAAGGTGCAGATTTAACTATTTGTTTCTTGAATATGGTAGTTTTTTGAATTGTTGGAATTTTGGAGAAAGAAAGAGTAAAGGTGAATGCTAGGGTGTAATTCTCATTTATGTGTTGCTCACTTTTAGTAGAAATCATAGTTTCAATAGGTTGAATAATTCAATAACCATGACTATAGTGCTATATGATTATATATTTTGTAATAGATACTTGTATTTGATGATGTATTTATAAAGTGGTGTATCTAAGTGGTTTGTAAATTTTTGTTTTTTATAAATAAACTAAATATTGTTGTATTTGATTATTCTGATGGATTGGATTCCTTTTGTTACCTTTAAAAAAATTAATATATTAGTTAATTAAGTGATACAAATTATGCTATTTTATATTTTTTACTTTTGAAAATAATAATAGTTTTTGTAGAATTCAAATTTCTATTGTTAAGTTTTGCAAAATAATTTATATTATAGACCTCAAATTTTTTTTTAATATCTTTTAATTATTAAAAATAATATGTCTATATCTATATTTTTTATATAAATTTCAATTTATCTAAAATATGTGACTATCCTCAATAAAAATTGTAATATTAAATTTCAAAAAATAGTTTAAAGAATAAATATTCATCAAATTTCAAAAAAATAGTTTATATTATATACTTTTACCAAATCTTTTATTTTAGAAAATAGAAAAAAAGAAGAAGATAAAAATCACCAAAAAACTTTGATATTTTTCCCACCATGATCAAGATTTCTTATTTCTTTTGCCCTAACTTGGCTTTCTCAATTACATTTTTGAGTTTACCCTTGTTAGACAAAACCTTAAAGAAGTTTTCAAAAAAGTGTGCATAGTTGTGCTTCTTAATTTCATTCTCCCTCTTCCAACTTCTCATCTTCTCATCCTTCATTGATATCTTCTACTCTAAAGTTTCAATGTCAGATTATGTCTCTGTCAAAATCATCAAGAAACATCCTTCATCTGTCTTCCCTCTCAATTCTATTGAAATATTAAATGCAAATAGATATTTGACCCTAGAGCCAAATGCCCTCCTACCACCCTAATAGCGTTAGAGACTTGAATGCAGGTAGGTGAATTTAAAATTTGAGAGGATAACATTTTTCCTGAAAGAAGAAGAAAAAAGGAATGATCTGATTCATTCAACTAGTTAGTAGAGTCAAAAAAAATGTTGCAGAGCAAAGCAGAGAGAAGGATTGAAGCAGTTGCAGAGAAGCAAATCGATTAGCAAATCAGAGTAAAGAGTTCATAAGACAAAAGGGTTTCAACTTCGTGAGTTGCACGTGTTGGATCTTTTGTCATTCTGCAAGTTATTGTTGATTCAATCTCTGAAGAAGTGATTGCTCCAAGCATTGTTGTATGCAGCCATTAGAGTTGTAAGTTTAAAGTTTAAATTTTTAATCAATCTAAATATTTTAAGGTTATTTTAGGATATTTCTGGTTGAAGCTGAATGTTCCTAGATTTTTTAATAGTTTGAATCATATTTGAATAGAAAGCAAGCAAGCAAGCAAACAAACATATCTTGTTGTTGTCACTCTTCTTCTATTCATCATTACATGTTATTTTGTATTAGAGAAGATCATCATGGAAATCTTCATACTTCAGCTTTCTGTGTTTTAGTGGTAGTTTGTAACTTTTCTCACTCGATCTAGACTTGACTGAGCTTTGTCTCTGTAGACCCTATCAGGCTCACTCGACACCATTTGGTTACCAAGCTCACTCAGCATAGTCTTGTGTTGAGCTTCACCTCATAGAGGATATTGAGCTCACTCAGCATTGTCGTGTGCTGAGTTACCCAAGTGCTTAGTTCACTTAGCTTCCTCTTGTGCTGAGCTCACTCAGCACCCTCCTATCACTTGGCATCTATTGGTGTTGAGAAAAATTTTTGGGTTTGTGATTTTATTCTTCACATGGTATCAAAGCTTTGAGGCTCCACATCCATAGTGAGTTAGGGGATTTTTTTTGGGATATTTGACATGGAAGGATATGCAAGAAAGATATGGCAATGGCCACTATCCTTCAATGAGAAAAATTATGATTCATGGACAAAGTAAATAAAAATCATAATGGTTGCAAATGATTTGTGGGAGTTTGTAATTAATGGGTTCAATGATGTGATAGACCCAACTCAATATGCTACCCTTACCAAAAATCAAAAGACTCAGTTGAAAGAGTCAAGGAGAAAGGATGCTAAGGCATTAAGTCTGATTAAGGCAACAATGACAAAGATAGTATTCTCCAAGATTGCAACAAAAAATTATGCAAATGAATCATGGGACATCCTTGAGACGAACTTCAAGGGAACCGATAAGGTCAGAGTAGTAAAGCTACAAATGATTAGGAGAGAGTTTGAGAACATTTAGATGAGGGATAATGAACCTATTGCAGAGTTCAGCTCACAAATCTCTACTTTGGTAAACCAACTCAAGTCAAATGGAGAAGACTATGATGAGTAGAGAATTGTAGAGAAAATATTGAGAAGTTTACCTTAGAAATATGACAACCTTGTGATGACCATAGAGGAAGCAAAGGACCTCACCACATTGACCATGGATGAGTTGATGAAAACTCTTCAAACCCATGAGAACTTGATAAATAGGTCAATAACTACTTCCCAAGAGCAATCTTTCAAGGCTCAAGAGAATTAAAAAGGTAGGGGTAGAGGAAGAAATGGCTCTAGTAGAGGCTCAAGAAGCAGAGGTCATGGAAGGAATGGTCAAAGGAATACTAGTGCATAAAGCTCAAGAAGAGCAAGAAACCAAGAGAGAGAAAGCACCTATGAAAACAACTATAGAAGAGGTAGGAAAAATTACAACTCGAACAATAGCAATGTTGAATGCTACTACTATAATAAGTATGGGCATTATGCAAATGAATGTTGGAAGAAGCATGGTTATTAGTCAAAGTAGAATGCTAATGTGGCTGACATGAACATGGGAAATGAAAACAATCCCACAGCCTTCATCATGTGTAACATTGGTGAAGAAGGAAGCCATGAGGTATGGTACCTAGATAGCAGTTGTAGCAACCACATGAGTGGTAATGAAAGTTTATTCTCTTTCATTGATAAGACTTTTAAGTCTAAAATTAAAATGGGAAATAATGGAACCATTCCCATAGTGGAAAAAGGATCTATTATGGTCTGCACCAAGCAAAGTGAGAAGAAGGAGATATAGAATGTGTGTTTTGCCCTTGGTATGAAGCACAACTTAATGAGTGTTGGACAACTCATTCAAAATGGATATAAAGTGCTGATGGAAAATGACAAATGTGTCATTTATGAAAAGGATGGGAGTAATAGATTACTTTTTGGAGTCCAAATGACAAAGAACCAGATGTTCCCATTGAGAATAGAGACATATTTCTCTTCTCAAGTCAATGTTGCACCTTCCAAGCATGCATGTAGAACAGTAGAGTATAAATCAACTCTTAGAAGCATGATTGAAGACCCCTCCAAGCTTTGGCATCTCAAGTATGGACATCTTGATTTTTTTGGTTTAAGTTTGTTGTCCAAGAAAAGAATGGTAGATGGTTTGCCAAGGATTGTAGATTCGTATGATAAGTGTGAGGCTTTCATATTGGGTAAGCAACATAGGCTTCCCTTTAATTTTGGAAATTCTAGAGGGGCTAGAGCACCATTAGATTTGGTGCATTCTAATTTGGTAGGCCCTATGCAAACTACTTCTATTGGGGGTTGTACTTATTTTATTACATTCATATAGATGATTTGAGTGTTAGGACATGGGTGTATTTAAAAAAAAAAAAATCTAAAGCATTTGACAAATTTGTTGAAATCAAGCCTTGGCTGAAAAAGAATGTGGAGACTAAATTAAGGTCCTTAGATTAGATAGAAGAGGGGAGTATACCTCCAATATGTTTATAAATTTTTTAAATAAAAATGGTATAACAAAAGAGCTTATAGCCAGTTATACTCCACAAAAAAATGGAGTGGCCAAGAGGAAAAATAGGACCATTGTTGAAATGGCCAGAAGCATGATGAAAGAAAAAGGACTCCCAACTAAATAATGGGGAGAAACTATAGCAATAGTAGTATATTTGATCAATAGGTGTCCTACAAAATTAGTTTGTGACAAGATACCTCTTAAGGCTTGGTCAAGGAATAGATGGACAGTTGAGCACTTGAGAGTGTTTGAATGTGTAGCATGTGCACATGTGCCTAAGGAACAAAGGCAGAAGCTAGATGAAAAAGGTGTGAAGTGCATCTTCACAAGGTACAACTTAGAATCAAAATTCAATAGGCTATATGATCCCATTGATAAGAAGATCATCATTTCAAGAGATGAGGAATTTCTTGAAAATAAGTCATGGGATGGCTCATTAGATGAATCCTCAAGCACTTCAAGAAAAGTGCCTACTATTGAAGAGGAAGAAAATGACATTGGTGATCAGCAAGAAGATGGATCAACAAACATGGATTGCAAACAAAAGAAAAGAGGGAAGCAGCTCTTAACATGCCAAGCAATAGCTCCGAGCACTTCAAGATAGCCCTGAGCTAGTATGTAAAATAATAGCAGTAGCAATACTGAGAATTTTGATCTCACTTTCACCTCCTTATTGCCAAGAGAGATTAAAAGTCTAAGGGAGATATACCAAAAAGAAAGGTATGATGAAGATTATTATGATAGTGTAAATTTTGTATTATTTTCTCATAGTGATCCAATATATTTTGAGGAAGCTATGAAAGAGGAGAAATGGTGAAATGTCATGGATGAGGAAATAAATGCTATTGAAGGAAATAAGACATGGGAGTTAACTACTTTGCCTCCTAAGAAAAAGTAATTGGAGTGAAATGGGTTTATAAGACCAAGTGCAATGGAAAAATAGATAGTCATAAGGCACGTTTAGTGGTCAAGGGGTACAAGGAAAAATATGTAAAAGATTATGATGAGATATTCCCTAGTTGCAATAATGTAAACCGTGTGTGCTATCATAGCAATTTTCGCCTAGCACAAATGGAAGGAATATCAAATGGATATGAAGTCCATCTTCCTAAATGGTGTATTGAAAGAAGAAGTTTATGTGGAGTAGCCACTTGGTTATGAAGTTGCAGGTGAAGAGCACAAGGTGTATAGATTGAATAGAGCTTTATATGGGCTCAAGTAAGCTCCAAGGGCATGGTATAGTAGGATTCACTCATATTTGATGAGCAATGGCTTTAGCAAAATCGATGGTGAGCCAACACTTTACATCAAGGTAGCAAACAGTAAAGTGTTGATTCTTATCTTGTATATAGATGATGTAATCTTCAATAGAAATGATAATTTCCTAATTGGTGAGTTTAAAGAGGCTATGAAAAATGAATTTGAAATGATAGACTTAGGTCTCTTGAAGTACTTTCTAAGCATAGAAGTAAAATAAATGCAGGATAGCATCTTCATCTCTCAAGAAAAGTATGCAAGGGAAATCTTGGAAAGATTCAAAGTGTAGAATACTAAGGCAGCCCCAACACTAAGAGCAATAGGTCTGAAGCTGAGTGAGGAAGATTGTAGAAAAAGTATGAATCCAACACTATATAAGAGCATGGTTGGACGTTTGATATATTTGACTGCAACTTGGTTAGACATAATGCATGCAGTAAGTCTGATTTCCAGATTTATGGAAACACCAAACAATTCCCATTGGCAAGTGGGAAAGAGGATCCTAAAGTATGTGAATGGTACCAAGGGATTTGGAATTTTGTATAGTATAGTAAATGATTTCCAATTGGTTGGTTACATGTATAGTGAATGGGCTGAAAGTTTAGATGATAGGAAGAGCACTTTCAGATACATGTTCTATATGGGATCAGGTGTTATTTTATGGGCATCCAAGAAGCAACCTATTGTTTCTCAATCTATAGTAGATGGTAAATACATAGTAGAAAATGCAAGAGCATGTCAAGCTATTTGGTTAAAGAGAATCTTGATAGATTTGAATGAAAGGAAAGAGGATGGAGCCACAATTTATTGTGAAAACATCTCTTCAATTACATTGTCCAAGAATCTAGTCTTCCATGGGAGAAGAAAGCATATTCAGATTAGATATCACTTCATTAAAGAGTTGGTGGAGAATGGTGATATCAAAAAGAAATTTTATAAGTTTAAGTAGTAGCTAGCAGACATGTTCACAAAGCCATTAGGCATTGGAATTTTTGTACACCTAAGAGAGTGTCTTGGTGTAGTTGATGTGGATCAGACGTGATCCTTGTTTTTCTTAGCTCGGGACAAAGGGGGATTGTTGAAATATTAAATGCAAATAGACATTTGCCCCGAGAGCCAAATTTCCACCTATCTCCCTAACAATGTCAGAGCCATGAATGTGGATAGGTGAATTTGAAATTTGAGAGGGAAACATTGTTTTGGAAAGAAGAAAAAAAAGAGGAATGATCTGATTCATTCAACCAGTTAGTAGAGTCAGAGAAAAATTGTAGAGCAGAGTAGAGAGAAGGACTGAAGTAGTTGTAGAGAAGTAAATTGATCAACAGAGCAGAGTAAAGAGTTGAGAAGATAGAAGGGTTTCAGCTTTGTGAGTTCCATGTGTTGGATCTTTTGTCATTCTGTAAGTTATTGTTGATTCAACCTGTGAAGTAGTGATTTCTCAATGCATTATTGTATGCACCTATTAGAACTGTAAGTTTAAAGTTTGAAGTTTTAATCAGTTTGAATATTTTAGGGTTATTTTAAGGTTTTTGTAGTTGAAGCTAAATGCTCCTAGTTTTTTTGATAGTTTGAATCATATTTGAATAGAAAGCAAGCAAGAAAGTAGGAAAACATATCTTGTTGTTGTCACTCTTCTACTATTCATCATTACATGTTATTTTGTATTAGAGAAGATCATTGTTGAAATCTTCATACTTCAGCTCTTTGCATTTTAATGGCAGTTTGTCACTCTGCTCACTCAATCTAGACTTGACTACGTTTCCTCTCTATAGACCCTACTGAGCTCACTTGACACCCTTTGGTTACTAAGCTCACTTAGCATAGTCTTGTGTCAATCTTCACCTCATAGAGGAGATCAAGCTCACTTGGTATTGTCATGTGTCAAGTTACCAAAGTTTCAAGTTCACTCAACTTCCTCTTGTGCCGAGCTCACTTGACACCCTCCTGTCACTTAGCATCTATTGGCCCTGAGAAAAATTGGCACTCGACACCTTCTTGTGCCAAGAAATTTTTTTCGGTTTGTGATTTTATTCTTCAAAAATTCCTCCACAACCTAATCTTTTCTACTCTGGAGATTCTCCAAATGGGTAACATACTCTTCTTACCAATCTAAACCATCTATATCTCCATCAAAGTGGCCAAGAGAGATGGGCCCTTCCTTCATTCCATCTAATTCACAAACAATGTTATCAACTGGCAAATAGATAATGAAAGTAATCCCATCAATTTGAGATGTAGAAGCAATAACCTCTTCTTCCTTGGAAAAACTATTGTGAGCTTCCTGAAGTACATTGTTATTTTTAATATAAAGAGATTTGGGAAGTGGTGTTTCAAAATTTCTACTATACTACTTCAAAGTGGTGAGTTGTGGACCAATTTCCACATGAGATGGGCAGTTCATGAGTATGGAAATTATGGCCTGAGTTGCACACACATTATTGAGTTCTTAATTTGAAAAGAAGATCTTTGGAAGATCCAATACAGGTCTATTATCATTCCCTAGTATTTTGTAGTTGGGCAGGAAGATTAGGCCATAAATGGGTAGAAGATCATTTAGACATTGCGAGTCCAGAGAATGTAATTCCTCTACTCTCCTTTCACTTCCATTTCTCCAATGATTTGTTTCAGAACACTTGGTTCACATTGGACTAAAGGCCAAGACATCTTCAACTATTGGCAAATGCAAATAATGAGATTTAAGTTTCCTTATCTAGAGGGTTTTTGAGAGGTAGGCTAAGAGTGGTGCAATCAAATATAAATAGTGTATTTTTTGGGAAATTAAGGGTTAGGTAATTAGTTTATTTGAAATGTTGACATAAAAATTTAAACCATTTTTAAGGAAAAAATTGAAGTGATTTTGATTTCAATTAGAAATAAAGAAAGTTTTAGAAATTATTATAATAATGTTTCTTTAAGATGATCAATGCAATTAAAATACTTTCTTTAGAAAATGTTAGATATTTGTATACATAATATTATATAATTTTATTGGGGACATTTCTAATAGTTTGTAAAAAATATTAAAATGGATAGAAGGTCATTTAGACAATTCCTCTACTCTTCCTCCCTTCACTACCATTTCTCTAATGACTTGTATGAGAACACCTTGGACAGAGGCAAGGTAAGGGTGATGCAATAATTTTGATATATTTCAATTATAAATAGGGTATGTTTTGGAAATTAAGGTTACGGTAATCAATTTATTTGCAATGCCTAAAAGTATTTTTTTGGGAAAAAAAATTAAGTGATTGACATTTTAATTGTAAATAAAGAAAGTTTTATAAATTATTATAGGAAAGTTCATTTAAGGTTATCAATGAATTTGAAATACCTCTCTAAAAAGGTTAGATACTTGTACACACACACATATATAGGGACACTTTTAGCAGTTGGAGAAAAATATTAAAATAATAGGACTTAGAAGGTCCTTATTTTTTTTTAGTATTATATTTTTATACACATTTGTACAAAGTTCATAACACAAACTTTGAGAGTAAACTTTGTATTTATAGTTATAAACATGTTTATCCTAACTTGGACACTTTTTTTATAAAATGTTAAAATAATAATATTCTGAAGGTTCATATTTTGATTATTTTATTATTTAAAATTGCACACTTAGATTTTAATTATAAGTACAACATATGGTGGAAATTAGATATTAATGTTCAAATTAAGGAGATTAATTTATTAGTACTTGTTGTAGGCTAAGTACTATTGTGATATTTTTGCATTTCATGCCTTAACTAGTGATTTATATTTCTTCCAGTAGTTTAAATTTATCAATAACTAGTGATTAAATTTTTTCTTTCAAGTAGTTTTAATTTATCATTTAAAAGTTTAATTATAAAATCAATATTAGTTTAATAATTTCTATAAAATAATTTTCTATGATTTGATTGGGTGAATCATTTTAACTCTTAATTTTAACTCAAATTGTAAAACATGATAATTTGATACATTTTTGGATTTTTAATATTATATTTTACAAATTAATTTTTTCATTCAATTAAAAATACTATATATACTTATATTATACTATCTTTTAAGAAATACTATTATATATATTATTATTATAAAAATATTATATAACATTTTTATAAAAGTGTTGATGATAGAAATAGAACATTTGGATATGCATTTCATCTTGGAACAGGTGTGGCATGGGCATCAAAGAAGCAATCTATCGTGACTATTTCTTCAGTTGAAGCAGAATATGTAGCTGGTACATCAACAACATGTCAAGCAATATGGATGCAAAGATTCTTGAAAGAGGAGTCTACTATAATCTATTGTGAAAACAATTCCATCATTGCACTATGAAAGAATCATGTTTTTCACAAGAAGACAAAGCACATTAATACTACATATCATTTTATCAAGAATTGGTCAATAAAGGAGAAATTAACTTGGAGTATTAATAATGCAAATCCGAAGATCAATTGACAAATATATTTACAAAGGCATTAGCACAAGAACAATTTGAATATCTAAGAGATCAAATGAATATTGTAAACTTGGATATAATTAATGGTAGAAACTATGGGATAGTGTTGACATGTGGTAATTTCTACCACTGTCAACAATCTAGACTTTGGCATAATTTTTTCAACCACCATATTTAATATGAAAGCTTCCCACCACCCTTCCATATACATTGTTCTCTTTTTTCTTTTTACATGTGATTTTTAACTGCCATGTATTTCAGATCCTTCCTATCATTAATGTGTATGGTTCTAGACCTCTATAAATAGAGGCAGATGTAATGGATATAATCACCAGGAAAATAAGTGATAATACAAAGCTTTCTCATTTTGTTTTAGTTTTCTGTGTATCTACCCACCTTCAAATTATGGGAAATATTTTGTGGTATAGAGGAAAAAATTTGTATATCCACATTTAGAAATAAAAAGTGTTGAAGCAAGCTTCATGTTTTTGAACTAGTATCATGTCTCACCAAAGTTTAGAATCCCCTCATCGAATATTGCCAAAACGGTCACTGAAACAAAATTACAAAATTATGTTACTGTATGTTGGAATTTTCCTCTTAAAACACATTCAAATTATTCAAATGTGAATTTAAAACTAAAATAAAATTAGCAATGAAAACATTCGACCATGAAATCAGCCACTACATAAAATTTTAAAAGCCCCAGCTCTAATTGAGCCATGCCTCCTCCAAATCAGTGGCAGTAATGTTGGCAATTTTAAAATTGATAAGATTCCACTTTCCAAAAGAAATTTGCATATTAACGAATCGAGAAGCTATTGTTTCATAGCATAATGGATTGCAGGAGATGTTTCACCGATTATGTGAGAGTTTGTTTAGAGAAATTTGTGAGAAGAATTCTGTTGCAGGAGTTGTTAACCCAATGCTTACAATGTTTTATTCTATATACATTGGTGGTATTGGGATGGTGTTTCTCCCTTCCTCTATCTCTTATAGTTTTCATCATGGCATATTCTTCATACATGAAAGATGGTAATCGAAATGAGAATTGGAAAAACTCAGACAAAGTAGAAGTAGAAGTAGTTAAATTGGAGCATCTTCATTCCTCCCAGCAAATTAAGGGCACCGATTGTCTCCATACAATTGTGTTAGAGGAGATCAAAGCATTGGGATATGTGCCTCAGTCAGATCATCGAGAAGAAATGGTTGAGGATAATGAGTGGAAACCCACATAGGTAATACACATTATTTTAGTTTTTGGGCATATTTTGAATTTTCAACTCTTACAAAGGTGTAGATTTAATTGTTTGTTTCTTGAATTTGGCAATTTTTTGAATTTTTGGAATTTTGGAGAAAGAATGAGGGAAGGTGAATGCTAGGGTGTAATTTTTGTTTATAGGTTGTTCACTTTCAGTAGGTACCATAGTTTCAATAGGTTGAATAATTCAATAACTATGATTATAGTGCTATCTATTTATATATTTTGTAGACAATTGTAGTTGATGATGTTAAAGTGATATATCTAAGTGGTTTGTAAATTTTATTTTTTTATAAATAAATTTAAAAATTTTCATGGATAGTTGTCAACATACCAATTCCATGAACTCTCACTATAAGCTGCATGATAACGAAATTCCATAATAATAATAATTGTTCAATAGAAAATCATAAATATTATTCTATGTACAAATTTATTTTAATATCAGTGGTCGTGGGATCGAAACCCGAGCACTCTCTGACAAAGGGTATCAAATTAACAACAACATACATGCTTATATTAAATCTATGTAAAATACTCTACTTGTAAGTAAAAATTAAATATATCGAATATCATTGCACATTTTGACCATATTTTTTCATACCACAGATCAAGATTTATTATTTCTTTTGCCTGGACTTTTTTGGAATATTAATTATAGTCGATCGTTTCTCCATAGAGCCAAACGCCTGCCTACCACCCCTGAACATTTAGAAAAAAATTATTATAGTTAGGTGTGATTTCAAATTTGCAAATGAAAGGGAAAAAATTCTTGGTAGAAGAAAAAAGGAATATTCTATTCCATTTGATCAGTAGACAGAAGTAGAAGAGAAAGAGCTTAGAAGTTGTAGAGAAAGTGATCAGCAAATCCAGTTTGTTGTAGGGACAAAGGAAGTTTTATTTCGTGATTGCAGTTGCACGTGCTTCTTTGTGTCATCCTGTAAGTTTACAGTTTATTTGTTTGTTTTGACCAGTTGAAGCAGTGATTTCTCTAGGCATTATTGTAAGTAGGCATTAGAGCTGCAAGTTTAAGTTTAAATAAAGTATTGAAGTTAAAGTTTTACCAGTTTAGGGTTATTTTAGGATTTTTTGGTTGAATTCGCATGCTCCCAGATTTTGTAATAGTTTGAATCAAATTTTAAGAGAAAGCTAGTAGGCATACATGAATCCACTATTTCTTAGCATTTGTGAAGTTTATTGTTGAATATTTTAAGCCTTGTGTTCTCTAGTTTTAGTGGTAGAAAAGTTCACGTTGGAAGTCTGTCACTCAATTTTCTCTTTATTTGAGTTTTCAACTTTATACTTATTGCCGAGCTCACTTAGCATTTTCTTCTTCTGGGCTTCTCTCTTCAATGGCTACCAAGTTCACTATTTAATCCTATCGAGTTCACTCGGTGATCACACCCTGCATTGGCTACTGAGTTCACTCAAAATTTCCAAGTTGTTTTTCATCTACCGAGCTCTCAGTATCTAATATCTACCGAGTTGCTCTTCATTTTTTGAGTTCACTTGTCACTCTCCTGCCACTTGGTTTATTAAAGTACCAAGCAATTTTTGGCACTCAGTATAGTTTGTGCCCAGAAAAATTTAAGGGTTGTGAAATTATTATTTAGGGTTGGTAATATATTTCTTACATAGTATCAGAGCCTTGAGGCCCCACATCCAAAGTGAGTTAGGGAATTTTTTTCTTGGGATATATGACATGGCAAGAGATGCAGGAAAGATATGGCAGCAACCACCACCCTTCAATTGACAAAATTATGATACATGGACAAAGAAAATGAAAACCACTATGGTTGCAAATGATTTGTGGGAGTTTGTAGTTAATGGGTTCAGTGATGTGACAGACGTAACTTAGTATACTACTCTCACAAATGCACATAAGACTCATTTGAAAGATTCAAGGAGGAAGAATGCTAAGGTATTAAGTCTTATTGAGGCAGCAATGATTGAGATAGTTTTTCCAAAAATTGTAGCAGAAAATTATGCAAAGGAAGCTTGGGATATCCTTGAGATAAACTTGAAGGGGATTGTTAAAGTTTGTATAGTAAAGCTACAGAATATAAGGAGGGAGTTTGAGAACCTTCAGATGAAGGAAAATGAATCAATTGTAGACTTCAGTTCAAGGACCTCCAATGTGATTAACCAACTGAAGTCTAATGGAAAGGACTATCAAGAGCAGAGGATAGTGGAGAAGATATTGAGGAGTTTACCTCATAACTATGACAATTTGGTCATGACCATAAAAGAGGCAAAAGAACTCACTATTTTGACAATGGATGAGTTGATGGGTAATCTTCAAACCCATGAGCATAGGATAAATAGATCTATATCTTCTTCTTCCCATGAGCAAGCATTCAAGGCTCAATCAAATCCAAGAGGAAGGGGGAGTGGAAGAAATGGATTAGGAAGAAACTCTAGAGGTGGAGGCGGAGGTAATGGAGGACAAAGAAATGTTGTAGCAAAAAGTTCAAGAAAAGCAGATGGAGCAAGTAGCACACAAAATACTTCAAGAGGAGGTAAGAAAAACTACAACTCAAATAGGAGTAATGTAGAATGCTACTAATATCATAAATATGGAAATTATGCAAGTGAATGCTAAAAGAAGCAAAATGATCAGTCAAAACAAGCAAATGTGGCTGATGTGAACATGGGAAGTGGAAACAATGCCACTGCCTTCATCATATGTAATGTTGGTGACGAAGGAAGCCCTGAGGTTTCGTACCTCGATAGTGGATGTAGCAACCACATGAGTGGTAATGAAACCTTGTTTTTATTCATTGACAAGAGTTTCAAATCTTAGATTAAAATGGGTAACAATGGAACCCTACCAGTTGTGGGCAACGGATCTATTATGGTCCACACCAAGAAAGGTGAGAAGAAGGAAATAAAAAATGTGTATTTCACCCTTGGTATGAAGCACAATCTGATGAGCATTGGTCAACTCATTCAAAATGGATACAAATTGCTGATGGAGAATGACACGTGTGTCATTCATGAAAAGGATGGGAGCAAGAACCTACTTGTAATAGTTCAAATGACAAAGAAGAAAATGTTTCCCTTGAGCATAGTTTTTCAAGTTAAAGAATTTAATAAAATTATAATAGTAACATTATAATTTAGGAATTATTTTAAATTATAATTATTTTATTTATTAAATTTTATTTATTAAATTAAAAAATACCAATTTTTTAAATATTGATAATTTTTTACTATTTCATTTAAAAAAAAATAGAAATCTCCATCTAAAAGTATTACTCAAATATTAGAATGCCAATGGAATATTAATTAAATTATATTAAATAATTTTATTACAATTAGCTCATTTTCTCCTTATAACTATTGAAATTTTATTTTTACTACTCTATTTTAAACTATTGAGAGATACAAGCTACTATGTGGCACTTGTTGATAGTTATAAAGTTAAGAATGAATTAACAACAATAACTTGCTTAATGCAGGGTGCTCTTTTGGGATAGAAGGATCAACTATATTATATTGACAATGGGATAGATGGATCACCTATATGACCATGACTACAAGAGAAATTATGGTTGCATTTGAATTATGGTTGCACTTGTAAGTAAGTGGGTATATGAAGGATCATTGGGGACCATACTAAATTGCTAGATTACAATAACTTTTTAGAAAAATGTAATGGTTAAAAAATCGTAATAAAGTTATTGTTTATGATTTTAGAAAATGGTTGTCATTGCTACTAAACCTTTGCATAGGTGAAGTCATTTTTGTGAAGTTACACTAAGTAGATACAACAGGTAAATAGGCATAACTTGCCAATAAAAGAATGTAGTAAAGACAAACAGGTGAATTAGGCATTAATGAAAAATAAGTTAGATAGGTAGAGACAAACATGTGAAGTCTTATTAGTGAACTAAAATACAAGATTTATTGATGTATAGATAGACTAAGAGGTGAAGAGTCAATAGGTAAATACCTACTTATAAATAATGGATATTTGTGAATAGGTAAATAAGATAGCCAATCAATCTGTGAACATGTGAAGTTTATAACAATTTTGATAAATTTGATGTGTCATCAAAATGGAGAAAGATCTAGTGAATCTTGACAAATGGTAAATGTATCTACACAGATTAAATTGACTAATGAAATAGTTCATGGGGATGTGTGAATAGTTTTTATTTTGTGAATTCTAAATATGTATTAGTGAAAAAAAATAGAGTTAATTTTCTACATAGTGAATGACAAACAAATAAAGATCCAATTGATGTGCTCAAAGATGTGAGAAAGTTTGAATTGGAAATGGATTCTAGAGGAAGATAAATTGAGGGATCTAGAACCCTAATTAGGTTTTCTAGTTGAAGGAAAGTACATAATAAATGAAGTCAACGATAATGAAAAATAGTTGATAAAAGTTAAGTGTTGATATGAAGAATAGTAGCAGAATCAAGGAGTGATCACAAATATGATCTCCAAGAGGACATAAAAGGATTGTATTGATAGATACAAAGCATAAGGAATTTGATGATGTCTTGTAGAAGAAAATTATAGGTGAAATGTTGGTTGTTTTCTAGAAAAAGGTTAACAAGTTTTTAAGATCCTTTAAGCAAGGTACTTCTTAACAAGACAAATCGATAAATCCCTTAACTAGTTCAACACTATAATAGTGGGATAATATACCTTACTAGGATATTCTATTAGGGATTTTAGATACATGTAACAATATATTAATCACTCCTAATAGGGTGATCTGTGTAGACGACTGAAACTTGTAGCTCCTAATAGGGTAGAACTTATCTACTATAGTAAACTATTATTATTGATAAAGAGTATTGATTTTGGTGATGATTTGTCCTTATAGACGTTGAGAAGTTTCTGAAAAATAAATAAAAGGAAAAACTAATAAATTTTCACCTTATAATTTCAAAGAGTGATTTCTTGAGCTAAGTGTGAGTGCATAAATTGTTGATCTACTGAGTCAATTGTTAAAGAGTTAAGTACTTTCTAGAGAACAAATTGAGCATTTTCTAATCCTATTTGAGTGGAAGAATCAACCAACAAACTTTGTAGAAAATATTAAAGGTTAAAGACAAGGTTTCATAGGATCACCATGGAAGTAAACATTGTTAGCGCAACATTGTTTGAGATTATAGAAAATAACCTACCTAAATACAAACTATATCCTTTAAAGCATGTAGAATTTGATAAAGCTAGTGCCCTCTCATGTGTTCCTCCTTGAGTGATGCTAATAGAAGATATCATAATCTTTGTATAATGCAAAATTATTGAGCTAGGAAATGTAGAGATCAAGAAGAAATATCTGAAAATGTGTGATGAGAACAGAGAGTTGAAGGAAGATTTCAAGTACCTAGTAATGAAGGGTCTAACTCATTTAGCTAACCTACTAAAGGCTTTCAAAGAAGAGTGGATTCATTATGTGTTGATCAATACAATGATAATTTCATCTAGTTGGAAGATGAAAGACCAATAAAAGTTATCATGAATTCAATCCATTTACTAAAAGATTTTTTGACAGATGATGAATAATGTACCATAAGACTCATATAAATGGATGAAGTTGAAGAAACACAAAATCCACACAAGAGATTAGACCCATAATTTTTTTATGACATTTAATATGAACAGGTAAGCTTTTCTTTGATGATTATTATTGGTTATAAAGTTTACCAATCCAATCAGTCAAACAACCTTGATGATATAAATATTTAACCTATAAAAATTTAAAACTAGGGAAGTGATATGACCAAGATAAGATGATAAGTTAACAACTAATGACTAATGATCAATCTAAGGAAGATTCAACTCAACAAGAAGAGAAAGAAGAAATTTCTCTCAGAAAAATTATTGAAATATTTTAGTTAGAAGTGAAATAAAGATTTATATCCACTATGACATATGCTTATTCTCCATATAAATGTTTAATTTATTAATTGTCAAAAAGTTAACATTTTTTTAGTTATTATTATTTTTGATTGGTAAATAGCTAAGGCCTTAATAAATTTTATTAATTAAAAATTAAGTTACAATAGCTTTACTCTATTCAAATGGGCATTGGTAGGAAAGAATGGGGAAGAAAACCTCTAGTCTAGCTTGGGACATTATTACATTTTAAAAGGGGCATACCCAAGTCAAATCATCACTACTACATGTTTAAATTACAATCAATATAGGGGCATACCCCTAATAAATTACAACCAGTTTTGTCTATATCACATCTGACAAATAATGCTTGTTGAAGAGTCAGAATCTGCCTTCGAGCTATCTAGCCACCCTTACTAAATACACATTCCATCTTGACACTTATTGAGGTTAGAGAACATAAGAAGAACAAGGCCAGCTAGCAGAGGCTTAAAAATGCTCATGATTCCTAAGTAAATAATTGATTTACTAATTTCAAAGAAATCAAGAAACAAAAACTAAAATGTTAGGAATCCTTAAATCAATCTTTAAAAAGCATTGATCATAAATTCCATTTAATGAATTTACTTAGATATCTTCTACTAAGCCTAACCCTTATACACCAGATCGATAAAATGGGAGCTCATAAAAACATAAATCATCATCATTTAACCTGCTATCTAATAGTTCATAAGAATGTATAGATATGAATAGGATACCATATAACCAAAAATCATACTATAGGAACCTTGAAGCTTAACATACTCTAAACAGAGCATTCATAAACCATGCAGAAAATGAATTGACCATAGAAAATCCCTCCAAGATACCAATTCTAACCAACAACCAAAGGTTGAGTAAACAATAAAACCCTAAATTTTAAATCCATAACCATGAATCCATCGAAGGCCGAGATTAATCTTTGACAAAATTACAAATCTATTAGAACTCTCATAATGAAGAAACCTAAATACAACTTGAATGATACTATATCACTTCCAGACGGATCATATAAACCCTAAAACCCATTCCTAAACTCGATAAACAAGAGAAAAAAACAAACCTACATCTCATGCATGAACCTTTAGAAGCCAGTCCAATTACTGTAAAACCAGACACAAGATTCCACAATTAATTTAATGCAACCATAATAGAAATATAATCGACCATTTGATATAATGCTTAATGTCATAGGAACCGATACAAAATAAAATAGGTAGTCTTAAAGAAACTGGATATGCACACTGAAACTATCTTAACTTATCTAAGTATCAAATACTTAACCAGATATTTACAAATATACACTCATGATTGCCGAGTATGAACATATTAAACACTAAAGCTATAACTATAGCAAATAATCTAAGAACCCTAATTACAGGGGCGTCAAAAAAGATGATACCAAAAAAAAAGAAACCTTTTCCTTATACTTTGACACAGCTGAAAAGAAACGACCAAAAACACGGGTTGCAAAAAGACCAACCTTGCAAGAGAGTATATTACTTTTTCCAATATATCATAATCACTTTAGCAATGTCACAAGGATTTTCTACCTTAAAGAAAGGAGAGAACTCAAAGGAAGACTTCTCCCTGCTAGTTTCTTCAATATTCAGAGTACAAAAATTCACTTTGTCAAGATCTTCAAAAGTAACCCCCGAGTGAAAAAGTGCCTTGTGTAATTTGAGATAATTCATTAACCATCCTTTCCCTATCATTAGAGTTATTTTCCTCCAACCCATTAATAATTAGAAGTAGTGTACCATCATGGGCCAAGCCATACTGAAGGCAAACCTATCTTTGATGACTAGGGTAGGGCGCCTAGGAATATTGGCAATGCTAAAACTACCAAGGGCATACTCCATATACATTTTAGGGAGCAACAAGAAAAGATCCTCATTCAAACCCATAATGGCCTCCTCAGATGCCCTTGCACCAAGTTGATGGGAAAATATTCAGACACAATTAGATCATATACCATTTTTTAAAGCCAATTCTCACCATGCAACCTATAAAAATCCCAATGACATCATTTTTCATCCTCCATGAATGATTATATTTGAAAACTCCTCCAATTTCTTGACTAACAACAATTCGTGTCATGCCATCAATAGGTTTGAGAATCTTATTCCACTATTCTAGCTTGACATTCCCAATGAAATTCATCGTTCTCACTTTAGAAGTGTGGAATACACATATATTGGTATCCATTATCCTAGAAAATAGAGCCTACCTGATAATGACCTTGCAAAGAGAAAATGAACGAGGTCTGAGAAGGAAGTATCTCAAATGCACTCGAAGCCAAGTTAAAATAAAACTTCCCATAAACACCTAATAATGAGGCAATAGACTATCATCAAATAAGAATTAATTAACACTAAAACTAATGAATACTCTAACCTATGTCACAGGTTCATGTCCACTTACAGGATATCAAATGAAACCCTTACACCATACTTAGTCTATGAGCCAAAAAAGCCCTCAAAAACCTAACGTAAGGTCTAGATGAATACACGAGCACTAATAACACTAAATACTCCTAGAAGATCATAAAGTCGGGGCTAGCTAATGAAAGCTACTATGAACCTGCCTAATATACTAACAAAGGGTATTGAGAAACAAATGAAAATTATAGAGATAAAGGGACCTAGGAATGAAACTTGGATAGATATATACCATCTACCCCAATATTTGCAAGAGAATTTGCCTTCAAGTTACCTTCTCTATAGATATGACAAAGCTTATTCTCTTCAAATTTGTCAAGCAAGAGGTGAACTTCTTGTAATCTAAAATTAAGAATCCAATTAGGAGTTGAGAACTTCCTAATGGCATTCAGGACAATCTGAGAATTTTCCTTAATAATGAGCTTAGAGATACCTAACTGAAAATAGGTATTCAGCCCTCTTCAAGGGCTAGGAATTCTACCATGTTATTTGAGGTCAGATTAATAGGCTTGGCCTTTTTGGCTAGCTAATTGCTTGACTTGTTATTAATAATACAAGAAATGCTAGCCACCCCTAGGTTGCCTCTAGCAGCTCCATCAAAATTTAGCTTAGACCAACCCTTCAAAGGTGGAGACCACTTATAATTTATTGTAGCTTTCTTGTTTGCTTTAGGATATACCAGTGGGGGATTGATCAATTTGGGCTAGAGCTTCTTGATGGAACCATCCCATCAAGAAAAGGAAACTTCAACCATCCTCAACTTCCTGAAGTAGGAATTAACATTTTCTACTATGCTAGCTTGTATCTTAAGAATCAATTCTTCTCCTTTGGACTCTTTATCATAGAATATCCTTCTATTTCTTTCTTTCCAAATCTCGTAGATGAGAACAAAGTGGTTGATATTCCAAATTTTACTATAAACACTTTTAAAAATATTAGTTACCCATCCACTAAGAAAATCCTTAAAGTTCCCAGGGAACAGAGAGAACCAACCAAGTTTATGAATGAGCCATTTCCAACATTTATGAGGATAGGAACATTTATAAAGGAGGTTTTCAACATCTTCATCGTCACTCTTACAAAGAAAAAATCTCGACGCGCCTATCAAACCAATTCTCTTATGTCTATCTACCATAAGAATCCAATTTTCAGATGCTAACCATAAGAAAAAGCCTACTTTTGGTAAATAGGCTGAATCCAAACACAATTGAAGAGGAATCTCAAGTTCCTTCCACCTTTTGGAGTTGATGATGGCTTTGTATCCATTTTTTACATTATATTTGCCATCATTTGATGCAACCCAAATCAATTTATCTTCCCTTTCTGATTGTTTGATTACCCTTGTTGAGATGATCTTTTTATATGCCACTAACTCCTCGGAGTCCTCGTCAATTCCATCCAAAAATTTCCAACTCCAAGTAGAATTGTTATCTATATTAGACTGTGTCTTATAATCTCTGACTCTCCTACCCTAAAGATTAATAAGTTTTTGTTTGAGACTAAAGGGGATGACACCATTAACTATTGGTGGGAATACATCCCAAGACTTGTCCCAAAAAAGAGCATCTTCACCATTCCTGACAACCCAAGTCAAAAATTTGCTTCCTAAATGTTGACATTTAATCATGAAGTTCCAACTTTCTGACCCCTTCAGGAGAGTTTTCATTCTAAAAATTGAGCTTGGATCATCTATATTAAGATATTTATTAAATAAAAATTTAGCCCATTTCTACTCTCTTTCAGAATAAAGATGCCAAACGAATTTAGCCCCTAGGGCTTCATTTTGTGATAAAAGATTCTTAATTCCTAAACTTCCAGTGCCCATTGGTTTACATAATTTATCCCATTTAATGAGCACCAATTTTTTGGATTTCGCACAGTCATTCCAAAGAAAATCTCTCAGCTTAGCTTCAAACTTATGAAGAAGATGTTTAGGAAGGGGCAAACAAGAAAGTGGATAATTCAGGAATTCTAATAATACTAATCTAATCTTGATGCTCCTACCTACTTCCGTGGGCCATCTGTCTTTCCAATTACCTATCCTAGCTTCCATTTTCTCCAAAATATTATACCATACCTTCCCTGATTTTGAACACCTTTCCAAATCAATACCCAGGTACTTACATGGGAAGATACCTTTTTTGTATCCCATAATTTGACAGATTTGATTTTCTGTCTTTTGCTTAGTATTGAGAAAAAATATCTCAAATTTGGCTTCATTAACTTTTTGCCTGGAAGCTCTCATATAACCGTCAATGATTGATTTGTAATTAATTGCCTCCTTTTGAGAGATTTATCCTACTAAGATTGTGTCATCTATGTATTGTTGGTGAGTAATATTAGGCATGTTTCGAGTTACAGTTACACATTTGATGTCATTGTTCTTATATGCTTTGGTAATAGCTCTTCCAAAAGCTTTGACCATGATAATAAAAAGAAATGGGGATAATGGACCCCCTTGTCTTATTTCCCTAAAGACTTCAAAGAAACCTTCAGGTGAGCCATTAACAAGAACTAAGATCTTGGTGGTAGAAATACACCTAAATATTAGGTTCATCCATTAAAAGGAAAAATAGAAAGCTTCTAACATTTTACATAAAAACTGCCAATCAACCATATCATGTGCTTTTTGAGTATTCAACTTCATAAACATGCTTCTTTGTTCTTAGGAGCTAAATGAATGACCTCTTGTATAATTATGATGCCATCCAAAATAGATCTACTTGGCATGAAGCCTGTCTGCTCTTCTAATATAATCTTAGGAAAAATTAATTTTAGTCTATTAGCTAAAATTTTAGATTAAATTTTGTAGATAGTATTACAAAGAGCAATCAGTCTGAAGTCGCTTCGACTCTCAAGCTCAATTTTTTTCAAAATTAAGGTAATGAAGGAGTGATTAATTTTTGACAGAAGGGAGCCACCCTTCCTCAAGGCTTCTAATGCCTCCTAGAGGTTTTGACCTAGAATATCCTAGTATTTTTGATAAAAAAAAGACCTAGAATCCATCTGGTCTAGGGGATTTCTCTAGGTTCATCATAAAAACTACACTCCTAACTTCTTCTAGAGTAATAGGTTGATTTAAGGCTTTATTATTTTTGGGAGAGACCAATTTGGGAATAACTCCAAGCATTTTATCTTGCTCTATTTTATTAGACCTCTCCAAATTATTTAAAATCTAATGAAAGTGGTTGACAAAAGTTTTAGCGATTTCGGATGGGTTATCCATAACTGTACCATCCTAATTGCTGATCCTACTTATTGTATTCTTAGTTATATTATAAAGAGTTGAGTTATGAAAAAATTTAGTGCTTCTATCTCCTTCTTCAAGCCACCTTTCTTTGGATTTTTGCTTCCAAAAAACTTCTTCCTTATACAAAATGTCTTCTTGTTTACCAATAATTGTTTCTCTAACTCATAACTATCATTATTCATGCCATGTTTGATGATTTCTAAATTTAATTCTTTTAATCTATCTTCAATTTTGTAATTATTTTTTAAAAATGTTCTTTGTTCCATCTTAGAATAGATTTTTTGAGCATCTTCATCTTGGAGACAATAAAAAACATTTTAGAACCCTCAAATTCACCTTGAGCCCACCGTACTTTGATGTTTTCTAAGAAATTGGGGTCCATAAACCACATTTTTTCACATTTAAATGTGCTTCTAATGGGCTTGTGTTGTTTAGTCAACTCTAGTCTAACCGGGAAATGATCTGAACTAGCAATAGGCAGAATTACAGACTAAATATTGAGATTATTGATTTCTAGATTACCTTTGATAAAAAATTATCTAATTTCTCTGCAATATATGAAAAATCCTTACACATATTTTTCCATGTATATATCCTATTAAAACAAGGGATATCAATTAAATTGAGACCTGTATAATAGTCACTAAACTCCGTCATGGGTTGAGCGATTTGTGAAAATCCCCTAGCTTTTTTGTTGAAATTTAAAATTGTGTTAAAATCTCCTGCTAATATGATTGGAATATTTTCAAAAGTTTCTCAAATAGTTACTAATAACTTTCCAAACTAATTTTTTCTCTAAATTACTAACAGGTCCATAAACGTTAAATAAAATCAATTTGATATAAGATTTGAGACTATTGAAAAATCCACAGATCCAATTATTTTTAGAAGTTAATATGTCTAAAGAAATTTTTCTATGGTTCCAAATAAACCCTAAACCCCCAATGCACCTACCAAATCATGCATGCTCCAACTCCAATTTCTTAACTTTTTCCCTAAGTTAATTCCTTTAGTTTTATTTAACTTAGTTTCTTTTTGTAAAATGATATATGATTCAAATTTATTTAGATTTTTTTTTAAGATTCTTTTTTTGTTATGGGCATTTAAGCCCCTAACATTCCATGTCATGATCTTCATGTCTCCATGGAAAGGCTCTTCCCCTTCCCTTTATTAAAGAGATAATTGATTTTTTGTTGTTCTCGTGCCTTGCTAGCTGCTTCTCTGAGCTCCTTAAGTGATTTCCTTCCTCTCTTTACTGATGTTTTCCCATAGTTTGGGATTTCATTTCCATCCAAGTACTTTGAAATACCCAACAATTCCAAGTTATCTTGAGAACACTTAAGAGTTCTAGATTTAGGACTATCTTCCTCATCTAAAACTTTCCCCTTGTCCTCAGATTCTAATTCCAATAGTAGATGTTCTGATAAATCTTTTAATAATACAAAATCTCTATTTTCATGTTCTGCAGAAGGAATATCTAAAAATGTGTGATGAGAACAGAGAGTTGAAGAAAGATTTCAAGTGCCTAGTAATGAAGGGTGTAACTCATTTAGCTAACCTAATGAAGGTTTTCAAAGAAGAGTGGATTCATTATGTGTTGATCGATACCATGATAATTTCATCTAGTTGGAAGATGAAAGACCAATAAAAGTTATCATGAATTTAATCCATTTACTCATAGATTATTTGACAAACGATGAAAAATGTACCATAAGACTCATATAAATGGATGAAGTTGAAGAAACACAAAATCCACACAAGAGATTAGATCCATAATTTTTTATGACATTTAATATGAAGAGGTAAGTTTTTCTTCGATGATTATTATTGGTTATAAAGTTTATCAATCCAATTAGTCTAACAACCTTGATGATATAAACATTTAACATGTAAAAATGTAAAACTAGGGAAGTGATATGAGCAAGATAAGATGATAAGTTCACAACTAATGACTAATGATCAATCTAAGGAAGATTCAACTCAACAAGAGAGAAAGAAGATAATTCTCTCAGAAAAATTATTGAAATATTTTAGTTAGAAGTGAAATAAAGATTTATATCCACTATGACATATGCTTATTCTCCATATACATGTTTAATTTTTCAATTTCTTAAAAGTCAACATTTTTTAATTATTTTTGTTTTTGATTGGTAAATAGCCAAGGCCTCGATAAATTTTGTTAATTAAAAATTAAGTTATAATAGTTTTACTCTATTCAAATGGGCACTGGTAGAAAAGAATGGAGAAGGAAACCTCCAGTCTAGCTTGGGACATATGTCCTATATTATTACATTTTAAAAGGGGCATACCCCTATCAAATCATCACTACTACATGTTTAAATTACAATCAATATAGGGGCCCCTAATAAATTACAAACAATTTTGTCTATATCACATCTGACAAAATAATGCTTGTTGAAGAGTCAGAATTTGCCTTCGAGTTGTCTAGCCACCCTTACTAAATACACATTCCATCTTGACACTTATTGAGGTTAGAGAACATAAGAAGAACAAGGCTAGCTAGAAAAGGCTTAAAAATGCTCATGATTCCTAAGTAAATAATTGATTTACTAGTATCAAAGAAATCAAGAAACAAAAACTAAAATGTTAAGAATCCTTAAATCAATCTTTAAAAAGCATCGATGATAAATGCTATTTAATGAATTTACTTATATATTCTCTACTGAGCGTTACCCTTATACACTAGCTCGGTAAAATGGGAGCTCATAAAAACATAAATCATCATTATTTAATCTTCTATCTAATAGTTCACAAGAATGTATAGATATGAATAGGATACCATATAAGAAAAAATCATACTATAGGAACCTTGAAGCTTAACATACCCTAAAAAGAGCATTCATAAACCATGCAGAAAATGAATTAACCATAGAAAATCCCTCCAAGATACCAATTCTAACCAACAACCAAAAGTTGAGAAAACAATAAAACCCTAAATTTAAAATCCATAACCATGAATCCATCGAAGCCGAGATAAATATTTGACAAAATTACAAATCTACTAGAACTCTCATAATGAAGGGACCTAAATACAACTTGAATGATACTAGATCACTTTGAGACAAATCATATAAACCTAAAAACCCATTCCTAAACAAGAGAAAAAACCAAACCTATATCTCACACATAAACCTTCAGAAGGCATTCCAATTACTGTAAAACTAGTAACAATATTCAACAATTAATTCAATGCAACCATAATAGTAATATAATCGACCATTTGATATAATTCTTAATGTCATAGGAACTAATACAGGATAAAATAGCTAGTCTTAAAGACACTAGATATGCACACTAAAACTGTCTTAACTTGTCTAAGTATCAAATACTTAACCAGATATTTACAAATATACACCCGTGATTGCTGAGTATGAACATATTAAACACTAAAGCTATAACTATAGAAAATAATCTAGGAACCCTAATTATAGGGGCGTCAAAAAAGTTGATACCAAAAAAAAAAATCTTTGCCTTGTACTTTCACACAACTTAAAAGAAACGACCAAAAACATGGACTGCAAAAAGACCAACAATACAAGATAGTCTACTACTTTTTCCAATACATCACAATCACTTTAGCAATGTCACAAGGATTTTCTACCTTAAAGAAAGGATAGAACTCAAAGGATGACTTCTCCCTAATAGTTCTTTCAATATTTAGAGTATAAAAATTCACTTTGTCAAGATCTTCAAAAGTAACCCCCGAGTGAACATATGCCTTGTGTAATTTGAGATAATTGATTAACCATCCTTACCCTGTAATCAGATTTATCTTGCTCCAACCCATTAAGAATTAGAAGTAGTGTACCATCTTGGGCCAAGCCATATTGAAGGAAAACCTATCTCTGATGACTAGGGTAGGGCGCCTAGGAATATTGGCAATCCTCAAACTGCCAAGGGCATACTCCATATACATTTTAGGGAGCAACAAGAAAAGATGCTCATTCAAACCCATAATGGCCTCCTCAGATGCCCTTGCACCAAGTTGATTAGAAAATATTCAGACACAATCAGATCATATCCCATTTTTTAAAGCCAATTCTCACCATGCAACCTATAAAAATCCCAATGACATCATTTTTCATCCTCCATCAATGATTATATTTGAAAACTCCTCCAATTTCTTGACTAACAGCAATTCGTGTCATGCCATCAACAGGTTTGAGAATCTTATTCCACCATTTTGACTTTACATTCCCAATGAAAGTCATCGTTCTCACTTTACAAGTGTGGAATATGCATATATTGGTATCCATTATTCGAGAAAATAGATCCTACCTGATAATGACCTTGCAAAGAGAAAATGAACGAGGTCTGAGAAGGAAGTATCTCAAATGCACTCGAAGCCAAGTTAAAATAAAACTTCCCATAAACACCTAATAATGAGGTGACAGACTATCATCAACTAACAATTAATTCACACTAAAACTAATGAATACCTTAACTTATATCAGAGGTTTGTGTCCACTTACAGGATATCAAATGAAACCCTTAGACCATACTTAGTCTATGAGCCAAGAAAGCCCTCAGAAACCTAACATAAGGTCTAGATGAATACACGAGCACTAATAACACTAAATACTCCTAGAAGATCATAAAGTCGAGGCTAGATAATGAATGCTACTATGAACCTGCCTAATATACTAACAAAAGGTATTGAGAAACAAATGAAAATTATAGAGATAAAGGGACCTAGGAATGAAACTTGGATAGATAAATACCATCTACCCCAATATTTGCAAGAGAATTTGCCTTTGAGTTACCTTCTCTATAGATATGACAAAGCCCAGTCTCTTCAAATTTTTTGAGTAAGAGGTGAACTTCTTGTAATCTAGAATTAAGAATCCAATTAGAAGTTGAGAACTTCCTAATGGCATTCAGGACAATTTGAGAATTTTCCTCAATAATGAGCTTAGAGATACCTAACTGAAGATAGTTATTCAGCCCTTCTTCCAAGACTAGGGATTCTACCATGTTATTTGAGGTCGGATTAATAGGCTTGGCCCTTTTGGCTATCTAATTGCTTGACTCATTATTAATAATACAACCAATGCTAGCCACCCCGAGGTTGCCTCTAGCAGCTCCATCGAAATTTAGCTTAGACCAACCCTTCGAAGGTGGAGACCACTTATAATTTATCCTAGCTTTCTTTTTTGTTTTAGGATATACCTATGGGGGCTTTATCAATTTGAGCTAGAGATTATTGATGGAACCATCCTAGCAAGAAAAGGAACCTTCAAGCATCCTAAACTTTTTGAGGTAGGAATTAACATTTTCTACTGTGCTAGCTTCTATCTTAAGAATCAATTCTTCTCCTTTTGACTCTTTATCACAAAATATCCTTCTATTTCTTTCTTTCCAAATCTCTCACATGAGAACAAATGGGTTGATATTCTAAAGTTTATTGTAAACACCTTTAAAAATATTAGTTGGCCATCCACTGAGAAAATCCTTAAAGTTCCCAGGGAAGAGAGAGAACCAACCAAGTTTATGAATGAGCCATTTCCAAAATTTATGAGGATAGGAACATTTATGAAGGAGGTGTTCAACATCCTCATTGTCACTTTTACAAAGAAAACATCTTGACAGGCCTATCAAACCAATTCTCTTAAGTCTATCTACCATAAGAATCCAATTTTTGGATGCTAACCATAAGAAAAAGCCCACTTTTCATAAACAGGTAGAATCTAAACACAACTAAAGAGGAATCTCAAGTTCCTCCCACCTTTTGGAGTTGATGATGGATTTGTATCCACTTTTTACAGTATATTTTCCATCATTGAATGCAACCCAAATCAATTTATCTTCGCTTTCTGATTGTTTGATCACCCTTTTTGAGATGATCTTTTTATATGCCACTACCTCCTCAGAGTCCTCGTCAATTCCATCGACAAATTTTGAACTCCAAGTAGAATTGTTGTCTGTATTAGACTATGTCTTGTAATCTCTAACTCTCCTACCCTAAAGATTAATAAGTTTTTGTTTGTGAGTAAAGGGGATGAGACCATTATCTATTGGTGGGAATCCATCCCAAGACTTGTCCCAAAAAATAGCGCCTTCACCATTCTTGATATCCCAAGTAAAAAATTTGCATACTAAATGTTGACGATTAATCATGAAGTTCCAACTTTCTGAACCCTTTGAGAGAGTCTTCATTCTAAAAAATGAGCTTGGATCATCTATATTAAGATATTTATTAACCAAAATTTTAGCCCATTTCAAATCTCTTTCAGAATAAAAATGCCAAACCAATTTAACCCCTAGGGATTCGTTTTACGATAAAAGATTCTTAATTCCTAAACTTCCAGTGTCCATTAGTTTACAGACTTTATCCCATTTAATGAGCACCAATTTTTTGGATTCCACACAGTCATTCCATAGAAAATCTCTCAGCTTAGCTTTGAACTTATGAAGAAGATGTTTAGGAAGGAGCAGACAAGAAAGTTGATAAGTAAGGATTGCTAATAATACTAGTCTAATCTTGATGCACCTACCTACTTTCATGAGCCATCTGTCTTTCCAATTACCTATCCTGGCTTCCATTTTCTCCAAGGTATTATACCATACCTTCGCTGATTTCGAACACCTTTCCAAATCAATACCTAGGTACTAACATGGGAAGATACCTTTTTCATATCCCATAATTTCACAGATTTGATTTTCTATCTTTTCCTTAGTATTCAGAAAAAATATCTCAAATTTGGCTTCATTAACTTTTTTCCTGGAAGCTCTCATATAACCATCAATGATTGATTTTTAATTAATTGACTCCTTTTGAGAGGTTTCTCCTACTAAGATTGTGTCATCTGTGTATTGTTGGTGAGTAATATTAGGCATGTTTCGAGTTATAGTTACACCTCTGGTGTCATTGTTCTTATACGCTTTGGTAATAGCTCTTCTGAAGGCTTTGGCCATGATAATGAAAAGAAATGGGGATAACGGATCCCCTTGTCTTATTCCCCTAAAGACTTCAAAGAAACCTTCAGGTGTGCCATTAACAAGGACTGAGATCTTGGTGGTAGAAATACACCTAAAAATTAGGTTGATCCATTGAAAGGAAAAATAAAAAGCTTCTAACATTTTACATAAAAATTGCCAATCAATCATATTATGTGCTCTTTGAATATCTAACTTCATAAACATACGTGCTTCTTTGTTCTTAAGAGCTGAATGAATGACCTCTTGTATAATTATGATGCCATCCAAAATAGATCCACTTGGTATGAAGCCTGTTTGCTCTTTTAATATAATCTTAGGAAAAATTAATTTTAGTCTATTAGCTAAAATTTTAGAGTAAATTTTGTAGATAGTATTACAAAGAGCAATCAGTCTGAAGTAGCTTGGACTCTCAAGCTCAAATTTTTTTGGAATTAAGGTAATGAAGGAGTGATTAATTTTGGACATAAGGGAGACACCCTTCCTCGAGGCTTCTAATGCCTCCCAGAGGTCTTGACCTAGAATATCGCAGCATTTTTGATAAAAATGACCTAGAATCCATCTAGTCTAGGGGATTTCTCTAGGTTCATCATAAAAACTACACTCCTAACTTCTTCTAGAGTAATAGGTTGATTTACGGATTTATTATCTTCTGTAGAGATCAATTTGGGAATAACTCCAAGCATTTTATCTTGCTCTATTTTATTAGACCTCTCCAAATTATTTAAAAGCTAATGAAAGTGGTTGACAAAAGTTTTAGCAATTTCGGATGGGTAATCCGTAACTATACCATCCTAATTTTTTATCCTATTTATTTTATTCTTAGTTCTATTATAAAGAGTTGAGTTATGAAAACATTTAGTGCTTCTATCTCCTTCTTCAAGCCACCTTTGTTTGGATTTTTGTTTCCAAAAAACTTCTTCCTTAGACAAAATGTCTTCTTGTTTAACCAATAATTGTTTCTCTAACTCATAACTATCATTATTCATGGCATGTTTGATGATTTCTAAATTTAATTCTTTTAATCTATCTTAAATTTCAAATTATTTTCTTAAAATGTTTTTAAAATGTTCTTTGTTCCATCTTAGAATAGATTACCTTTGATAAAAAAATATCTAATTTCTCTGCGATATATGCAAAATCCTTACACTTATTGTTCCATGTATATATCCTGTTACAACATGGGATATCAATCAAATTGAGATCTGTATACTAGTCAGTAAACTCCTTCATGGATTTAGAGATTCATGAAACTCCCCCAATT
>CM053790.1:129161634-129186634 GCA_028749045.1 Cupressus sempervirens
GATTCAACCCTGGAGTGCCCTACGTGCCTAGATTCAAATCTTTGAATCTGCTTGTAAGGACTGCTAGAGTAATGCCAAGATATATGATTTTCATAGAGAAGCCCCTAATTTTTCTTCTTTAAATTTTTTTTTGCCAAATGCCCACCTAAGTTGAAGGAATTTGAATTCACATGTTTGATTTTTTTATTTCTGCCTGCCATTTTTCACTCTTTTTTAATCATAGTAACATTCTTTTAATTATGTTATTGAATTAATTTTCACATATTTAATCAAATAATAAAATAACTAAAAAATTATTTTGTGAGAGAATTTATGAAAAGAATCAAGAGAAATATTACTTTGTTCTAAATTCTCAAATATAGAAATTTTATGGCACTTTCTTTTAAATATTTTGCATTCATGTAAAGTAACATATCTCTCTTTTCACATTTTCAAAGCAATAGTCTTAATTAATTGATAAATAAATTCTAATACAAATACGGACCAAAAGAAGTTCTACACTATCTATATAAAGAAAATGTGTCATGAAAGTTTGAAGCTTTATATTGAAATGGTTTTTTAAAATATTTTTTCAAATAAATATTAGATATTATAAGAAGGCCAATTTGCACAAGGTTCCAGATTTTGTACTCTCCAACTACTTCCCCAAATTAACATTTTCTTGGTCTATTTTAACTATTTAAATTGAAATAGAAGACAATTCTTCATAGTAATATTTCTTTTGATTCAGAGGTTTTCTCCTTGTAGAAAATTTTCCTTCAATTTTAAGGATTTAGAGTCAACAAAATGTTACAACTAGCTATATATATAGTATATGTTACATGCTATGGGTAAAAGTACAAAGTTGTGTCACCTTTTAGGCTGACTTATCAAAACAACTAAATTTGAGTATTTCTATCTAAAAATAAATTTTATTTAAACATATGATCTAGAAAAATTCATTCTAGGCAAGTTATATATGTTCTCACACTTTTCCAACAGGAAATGTCTATTAAATGCATGTTTTATACTAGTTTGTATCCAATAACTAAAGAAATAAAATTATTTCAGAAAATTGACATTTTAGCAACTCTTACTATTTTTAATGATATGTTTTTAATAACATATAAACACCATTTTATAGAGCTCAAAGTCAAGAATATTCTCATATAGATTTATAGTGTTTTAATTAGATATAGTATATTGTAATTAAAAAATTCTACAAGTACACATTTTAACACTCAAGAAGATGTCAATTTTGAGAAAGGAAAAAATATTAAGAAATCACATAATATTGTAGAGGAGAGAGTCCTCTTCAAGATTGTATCACTATTTTCTGGTTAGAATAAATTTGTTTCAAAAAAGGTGGTGGGAGATGAAAACTATTGATTTCAAGTGAGTTGAAATCTGAATCATTATAAAAGATAAAATATAGGTCTAGTTTTTATATTTGTTTGTTCTAGCTATATATTTTATCTATAACATAATCTAAGATTAAAGGGAAATAAGTTTATTTCCATATAGTTTTGTAGTGGGAACTAGACCCCTAATTTTCAACATTTTTTAGCAAGTAAAAAATTGCCTTTAAAAATTAAGAAAATATATAAATTCTTATTTCAAATATTTATTAAAAATCCTAATCTTAAACTTCATTCATTTCTACATATTTCATTCGTTTACTTCATTATCAAATTCAAAATAATACTACCAGTTTTATGTTATTGAAGATGAACAATTATACTTTCGTTAGCTTTTTCCTTTAGAAAAGGGTGACACAAGTTTGTGCTTTTACCCATATATATACAAAAATTGAGAGATACCATGACTTTAATTTTTAAATGTGAAACATTTTTGTATAGTAAATTAAAGGCCTGATATGTATAGACTTTCTTTATATATTTTAATATAACATTATATATATATATATATATATATATATATATATATATACATATACATATACATATACATATACATATACATATACATATACATATACATATACATATACATATAAATATACATATATATATACATACATATATATATATATATATATATATATATATATATATATATATATATATATATAGCTAGTACTATTCGGATGGGTGTGTCCCAAGAATTAAATTTATAATTCTCTCTCTCACACACACACACACACACTCTCTCTCTCTCTCTCTCTCTCTCTCTCTATTTAATCTACTTCTCTTTATTTTCCTCAATATATCTCTTACTTTCTTCTTAAATCTCCCATAAATGCATGTACCTCCTTATACTTATATCTCTCTACCAATGTATCCCATTTCCATCATTCCCTATATTTATGTCTCCTATTACTCTATTTTACTATAATCTCTATATATACATATATAATCTCTCTCTTTATGCATCACTTGATATATTTTCTTTTCTTTTTCTCTCTCCTCTCTTTATACTTATTTATCTTCTTTTCTATCTAATTCTACTTCTCTATCTACCTCCCATTCCTTACCTATCTCATTTCCTATTGGAAAAAATTATGTTGCAATCTCATTATCTATTGTTTACCTCTATTGTTCTTCTCTCATCCTTGTATACCTATTTTTCGTCTACTTTAATCCATATCTCTCTCTTAACTATCTACCATTTTAATTTTATTTATTTCTCTAATATAATAACTATCCTTGTGTTATTCATTGCTCCCTCCTTGCTTCTACAATTATTTCTCCTATTTCTTTGCCTCTATTTTTTATCCTCTCTCTTTCTAAGTCTCTATAATTCTCTATCAAAATCATTGTTTCTCTTACTCTTTATGCCTCTAGTCTACCTATTTTTATATATACCTCCCTCTCTATTTATATCTCTATTACCCTCTCATCCCCTCTATATCTCTCTCCATTTCTTCTTCTCTATATTTGTATCCTTATTTATCTATAATTCTATCCTTCTCACTTACACCTTTATCTATTTATATGCATATATTTCTCTACCTCAAAATATACTTATCTATTCACCTCTCTCCCTACTCTCTATTACATTCCTTATCCATCTTTATTACTCTATATTATCACTTAATTAATATAAAATTATCCCTTTTTATATATTAATTTATATATCCCTCATTATACTCTAACACCCTACCTATATGCCTTACACTTTTCCTTCTCTTCTACTTCTCTCCCTCCATCCACTCTCTTGTCTCCTCCTCTAGCTATCTTTCTCCCCACCCAAATCTACTCTCATCTTCTCTTGACATAAATCTCACCATTTCTCTTCACTCCTCTCTATCTCCCTTCTCTTTATATCTTCTTTGCACACTCTCCCTATCCACCTACCTATCTTTCTAAATCTATGTCATTTTTAAATTTAATTTCCATATGTTTTTATCTCTCTCTTCTTCATATATGCAATTCTCTCCTAAATTTAGTCTCACTCTTTATCCCTGCCCCCCATTATATGTACATTGTGATAATTGTGTCTCTCTCTATATATGTCAATTCTCTTTCGTTTATATATATATATATATATATATATATATATATATATATTCCATCTTTATTTATCATTCTATCAGACATATATATGCTCTTCTCTCTATTTCTATATTTCTACTATTATCCTCCATCCAAAATGCACATTTGATTAAAATTGAGAAATTTGAAAACACAATGGATTTTGGAGAAAATTTCAGCATTTTTTCTTTGTGTTTTGTAATAAAAAATAGTGCAAAAATCTTTTTGGTGCATTTTGCCAAAAATTTTGGTCCATTTTGTCTAGACCATAACCTGTTGTCTAAAAGACTTGGTTTTGAATCTATTCTAGATTTATGAATATTAATAACAATTTGTCAAACACATAATAATAATAATAATAATAGATCTAAAATTTAAATTCCTTCAATTTTTTGAGATATTTGTTTGGACATTATGAAAACAATTTTTTATCATAGTGGAGGCCTATTGGGTGGAAATTTGGAAATGTTGGTGT
Source organism: Cupressus sempervirens (assembly GCA_028749045.1). Lineage (NCBI taxonomy): Eukaryota > Viridiplantae > Streptophyta > Pinopsida > Cupressales > Cupressaceae > Cupressus > Cupressus sempervirens. The sequence continues at coordinate 129,165,583 of CM053790.1, forward strand.
TTTACAGAAAAACTATATCGATAAGCCTAATCTTGCACCCACTACACCGCCTCTAAGTTTGATCTAATTTAGAAATAACTTTAAAATTGTGGCACCCAAATATGGAAAAAATGGTCACTGCGAAAAGGGTTTATTGTAGCAGAAGCAAAAGATCATGAGAATATCAGGATTTTGTAGTGAAAATCTACGATTTAAAAACTAGTTAAAAAAAGTAAAGAATTCAAATTTGAAACTCAAATACAGTGAATACAGTCATCCATGAAATCAACAATGGCACAAAATCAGATGCGGCACTTCCAAATAAATGGCCTTGATGTTGGCAATTTTGAAATGTATAAAGATACACAACTCTCCTCTCTGCTTTACAAGACTACAAATGAAAACTGTTTAACGAATCGAAAGTGCAACATTTTCATAGCATAAATGGATTGCACAACAAAATTTTTTGGCGGGAGATTTTCAATTGGGTACGTGAGAATTTGCCTCGAGAAATTTGTGAGCACAAGTCTGGTAGAGGATATGTACTTAACTTCATGCTTACAAAGTATTAGTGTTTTATTACTGTCTGTGTGCATTCTTGGATGGTTTTTCTGCCTTCCTTCGCTCCTCTTAGTATTCGTGATGGTCTACGTATAAGAGATGGAAGATGTGAATTGCTATGAGGGAGTTTATAATATCTCTGACATGGAAAATGAGACTGAAGGAGGAGAAATCAAAGGTTGGAATGGTACTTATCATGACAATCAAAAAATCTCAGAAGAGGAAGTTGAATTGGAGCCTCTTTATTCCTCCTAGAAAATTGAGGGCTTGTTTACTAGCTTTGAAGAAGTTATTTTATAGCTTTTAGGAATTAACTTAACTGTTAGAATCAGAAGAAAATGTAAAACACATTATATCTTAGATGCAACTTTTCAAGAGTCACTGTTGAGAGTGACCAACATTTAGCCTTCATTTATGCTCTCTCTCTCTTTCTCCAAAATTTGAGCAATTCAGAGAATTGCAAAATATAAGAAATGAACTATTAAAATCTACAAAGAGAGAGATCTTTGTAAGGTAATTATTCAAATGATATGAATGAATATATTACATGTGTGCGTTCGGAGTCATCATCCCTGCCAGCAGCTGGTTTGCATTTCAATGCTTTTTATCTCTTCCATTTGCACAGAATTAGAGCCCTCGATTTTTTGGGACGAATAAAGAGGCTCCAATTCAACTTCCTTTTCTGAGATTTTTTGATTGTCATGATGAGTACCATTCCAGCCTTTGATTTCTCCTCCTTTAGTCTCATTTTGCATGTCGGAGATATTATAAACTCCCTCACTATAATTTGCATCTTCCATCTCTGATACGTAGACCATCACGAATACTAAGAGGGGTGGAGGAAGGCAGAAAAACCATCCAAGAATGCACACAGATAGTAATAAAACACTAATACTTTATAAGCATGAAGTTAAGTACATATCCTCTACCAAATTTGTGCTTACAAATTTCTTGAGGCGAATTCTCACGTACCCAATTGAAAATATCCTACCAGAAAATTATGCTGTGCATTCCGTTTGTTGAATTATGAAGGCCAACAGACACTTTTATTTTTCTATCCATTTATTTTGTCTCTTCAGCTGATCATTTTTTATCTATAAATTCTGATCGCATGTATTGTAAACTCAATTGGTTTTCTCATTAATATTATTCCTCTGCTCTCAGTGTGGATGTAGCCACAATTTGCGGTGAACCACGATAAACTCTGTGTTTATGTACTTTTTCTATTGTGTATTTTCTTTCACATTCTTGGTTTATTTTACAATTGGTATCAGAGCTATAATCGATTTTGGTGATCGAATTCTGAAGTCATGGAGGAAACAAGAGTGCAAAAATTCTCGGGGAAGAATTTTAGTTTGTGGAAGGTACAGATGCAATCACTTTTGGTCAAGCATGATCTTGCAATAGCAATTGAAGTTAAAGCAAAGAAGCCTACCCCATGTCAGATGAAGATTGGACTAAAACTGATATGAAGGCAATGGCAAAGATTTTTCTTTCACTATCTCTGAATGTGTTGTTCAATGTGAACAATGAAACGTCAACAAAGGATGTATGGGACAAACTTCATAGTATGTATCAGACAACATCTGCTGCAAACAAAATTTTCATCATGAAGAAGCTTTACAAATTGAAGATGAAGGAAGGAACAACAATTTCGAATCACATAAATGAGTTAAATACTCTTTTATGTCAAGCACACTCCATTGGTATGCCTCAAGATGACGAAAATAAGGTGGTCATCTTGCTATGTTCCTTACCAGATAGCTGGGATGGTGTGGTAACAGCAATTAGCACTTTCGTAACTGGCAAAAATAAGCTGGTCTATGATGAGGTAGCCTCTACATTGCTTACTGAAGACATGAGGAGAACTAATAAAGAGTCTTCATCCGGTGATGCACTAAAAATGGTTAGTATAGAAAGTAGAGGAAGAACTTAGCATAGAGGTAGAAATAATAACAACAACCGAAGATCACAATCAGCTAGAAGGTCACAGTCCCGAGGTAGAAAAAATGGTTGTTAGTTTTGTGGAAAGGCTGGTCATGTCAAAAAGGACTGCAGAAAATATAAAAGAACCCAGGAAAAAGTTTTGGACAGCGGAGCAAACATCATTCATGATCTCGGTGATGGTGTTTTGGTTCTTGTGTCAAGTGAAAAAACTTCGAATTCATGGGTGATTGACTCCAGGGCTTCATTTCATTCATCTTCTTGTAGCGAAGCCTTCACAAACTACAAGGAAGGTAAATTTGGGAATTTTTTTGGGTGATAACAAGCCTTGTGAAATTGTAGGAAAGGGGGATATTTTTTTATCAATTAAAGGAGGCACTCAATTATTGCTTCAAGATGTGAGGTATGTTCCCAAATTAAAAAGAAATTTTATTTCAGTCAGTCAGTTATATGCTCAAGGTTTTCTTACACTCCTCATGGATAAATGGATAATTACCAAGGGTTCCATGATTATTACCAAAGGGGATAAATTTGGCAATCTATATGTTGTAGAAACTAATGATGAGGTGGGAGCTACGATGATTGTTGCAGATAGTGATGCCACACTATGGCATCAAAGATTAGGCCACATGAGCAAGAAGGGCCTACAGGTTATGCTTAATAGAGAGCAACTTCTGGGTCTCCAATCAGCAGATTTAGAATTTTGCGAACATTGTCTTCATGGGAAACAAAAACATGTTAGTTTTTTGAAGCATGGTCATGATAAGAAGACAACACCATTAGAGTTGGTGCACTCGGATGTCTTTGGTCCAATAGAGGTAACCTCTCATGGAGGCGCAAATTTCTTTGTTTTTTTTCTTGATGATTGTACTAGAAAGGTTTGGGTTTATATGATGTCTAGAAAGTCTGAAGTTTTCTCCAAATTTAAAATTTTTAAATCTCTTGTTGAAAATCAGAGCAGGCACAAAATTAAATGTTTAAAATTAGATAATGGAGGTGAATTTTGTTCCTTGGAGTTTGATAATTTTTGTGCAGACCATGGTATTCGACGGGTGAAAGTTGTGCCATACACCCCTCAAGAAAATGGGGCAGTGGAAAGACTAAATTGAACTATACTTGAGAAAGTTTGATGTATGCAATCTAATGCCACTTTAGGCAAAGAATTTTAGGCAGAGGCCAACATAAAAATTGGGCTTCTTCTCCACCTGTTTTAGGTTTTGGTCTTCACCAAACAGTGATAGAGCTTCACTGCAATTGGGTAGATGGTCAATTGCAAGGAATGCCTGGTGCAGGAAATGTTTTTGGAGATTGGTACGATGCACAATCCACATAGCAAGATGATGCTCCTGTCATAGTAAGACAAGAAACCTCACATATACCTGAAATCCTCCCATTGCGTGAGGCACACAACGGTTTGGGTTTCAGACTGACAAAGCATGGGAGGAATAACAAACAATTTTGAGAGCAAATAGCTAGAAGAATGAACAACAACTCTTTCCCATTGACTATTCCAAACAGTGGAATGTTGGACAACATTTTTAATAGTAACCATGAACTAGGGAGCGATGGGAGTTAGCAAGAAACTTTGGCTCCTCCTTTACAAGATTCAATTTTTAAACTTCCTCACACCGTTCCTCACCAAGCAGCAACAAAGCATATAAATGTTTCAGAACATTGTCCACAGTCCTACAGTCATAATGCTGCCAGTGAAGAACATGGCATGAGGATGAACCATGATTTTGGTTGTTCCATTGGAGACAAAGGGTAATTGATCAGAATTAATACCAAGAATAATTTCAATAAACAAACTCGACTATCTTCACATGGAAGTGAACACAAATTGCTACAAAACAATTCTGAGGAGACAAATATTCCAAATTTAAGGTGATCTACAAGGTAGGGGAGGATGCCTGTGAAGTATTCAGATTATGAGCTCCTTTACTCCGAGGAGGCAGAGCTTGAGATTTTAATCTCTGATCAAATAGAGCCGGCTAATTTTAGAGATGCCTGCAAAAGTACTGAGAAAAATTAGTGGATGATTGTAATGGAAGAAGAGATGAATTCTTTTAAAACAAATAAAACATGGGACTTAGTTCCACTTCCACCCAACCAAAAATCTCTGAAAACCATTGGGTATATAAGGTGAAAGAAGAAGATGGCGGAAGAAAGAGGTACCATGCTTGACTCATTTTCAAAGGATATGCTCAGCAAAAGGGCTTAGATTATGAAGAGATTTTCTCACTTATTGTTTGAATGACTACAATTCGGACAGTTTTGGGATTGGTAGCCATTTGGGATCTTGAGCTCGAATAGCTTATGTCAAGATGGCTTTTCTACATGGTGACATCAATGAGGAATTGTACATGGAATAGCCTGAAGGCTTTGTTCAAAAGGGGAAAGAACATCTCTATTGTCGGCTGAAGCAGAGTTTGTATGGGCTCAAACAAGCTCCAAGACAATGGTACATTAAGTTTGATCAGTTCATGGCTGAGCATAACTTCACTCGATGTGAATTAGATCCTTGCGTCTACTATAGAAGACTTCCTAGTGGTGAGTTTGTTATACTGTTACTTTATGTTGATGACATGCTAGTTGCTGGTACTTCTCCTCAAATAATCAGCAACCTAAAGAAAGAGTTAGCTTCTTGGTTTTCCATGAAAGATTTAGGGGCAGCCAAAAAGATTCTTGGGATGACTATTACAAGAGATAGATAGAAAAAGATGTTGACTTTGTCACAAAAATCATACATTAGCAAAGTTGTAGAATGGTTTGGCATGGCTAAAGCTAAACACATTCCTATTCCTCTTGCTCCTCATTTTCACCTCAGTTCTGAATTTTGTCCCAAACCACAAGATGAGAAAAATTTTATGATTAATGTTCCTTATAAATCAGTAGTTGGTATGGTTTCTACACGTCTCGACAGTGTTCATGAAAATGCTGCATTTTATATTCCTTAGACAGTTTTCGTTTGTAGTCTTGTGAAGCAGAGAGGAGAGTTGTGTATCTTTATACATTTCAAAATTTCCAACATGAAGGCCGCTGATTTGGAAGTGCCGCAGCTGATTTTGTGCCATTGCTGATTTCATGGATGAATGTATTCATTGTATTTGAATTTCCAATTTGAATTCTTTACTTTTTCTAACTAGTTTTTAAATCGTAGATTTTCACTGCAAAATCCTGATATTTTCATGATCTTTTTCTTCTGCTACAATAAACCCTTTTCACAGTGACCATTTTCACCATATTTGGGTGCCACAATTTTAAAGTTATTTCTAAATTAGGTTGAACTTAGAGGCGGTGCAGTGGGTGCAAGATTAGGCTTATTGATATAGTTTTTCTGTAAAACACCAACATTTCCAAATTTCCACCCAGTAGGCCTCCACTATGATAAAAAAAAATTTCATAATGTCCAAACAAATATCTCAGAAAATCTAAGGAATTTAAATTTTAGATGAATTATTATTATTATTATGTGTTTGATAAATTATTATTAATATTCATAAATCTAGAATAGATTCAAAACCAAGTCTTTTAGACATCAGGTTATGGTCTAGACAAAATGGACCAAAATTCTAGACAAAATACACCAAAAAGATTTTTGCACTATTTTTTATTACAAAACACCAAGAACAAATCGTGAAATTTTCTCCAAAATCCATTGTGTTTTCAAATTTCTCAATTTTAATCAAATGTGCATTTTGGATGGAAGATAATAGTAGAAATATAGAAATAGAGAGAAGAGCATATATATGTTAGATAGAATGATAAATAAAGATGGAAAGGATATATATATACACAAAGGAAAGAGAATTGACATATATAGAGAGACACAATTATCACAATGTACATATAATGGGGGGCGGGGATAAAGAGTGAGACTAAATTTAGGATAGAATTGCATATATGAAGAAGAGAGAGATAAAAATATATGGAAATAAAATTATAAAATGACATAGATTTAGAAAGATAGGTAGGTGGATAGGGAGAGTGTACAAAGGAGATGTAAAGAGAAGGGAGATAGAGAGGAGTGAAGAGAAATGGTGAGATTTATGTTAGGAGAAAAGAATAGTAGATTTGGGTGGGGAGAAAGATAGCTAGAGGAGGAGACAAGAGAGTGGATGGAGCGAGAGAAGTAGAAGAGAAGGAAAAGTGTAAGGCATATAGGTAGGGTGTTAGAGTATAATGAGGGATATATAAATTAATATATAAAAAGGGATAATTTTATATTAATTAAGTGATAATATAGAGCAATAAAGATGGATAAGGAATTAAAAGTTTAATTCTTGGGACACACCCATCCGAATGGTACTAGCTATATATATAATGTTATATTAAAATATATAAAGAAAATCTATACATATCAAGCCTTTAATTTACTATACAAAAATGTTTGACATTTAAAAATTAAAGTCATGGTATCTCTCGCTTTTTGTATATATATGGGTAAAAGAACAAACTTGTGTCACCTTTTTCTAAAGGAAAAGGCTAACAAAAGTATATTGTTAATCTTCAATGACATAAAATTGGTAGTATTATTTTGAATTTGATAATATGGTAAACTAATGAAATGTGTAGAAATGAATGAAGTTTAGGATTAGGATTTTTAATAAATATTTGAAATAAGAATTTATATATTTTCTAAAAAATGCTAAAAATTAGGGGTCTAGTTCCCACTACAAAACTATATGGAAATAAACTTATTTCCCTTCAATCTTAGATTATGTTATAGAGAAAATATATAGCTAGAACAAAAAAATATAAAAACTAGCTTTAGAGCTATATTATATCTTTTATAATGATTCAAATTTCAACTCACTTGAAATCAATAGTTTTAATCTCCTACCACATTTTTTGAAACAAATTTATTCTAACCAGAAAATAGTGATACAATCTTGAAGAGGACTCTGTCCTCTAGAACATTATGTGATTTTTTAATATTTTAAATATGATTTAATATTTTTTCCTTTCTCAAAATTGTCATCTTCTTGAGTGTTAAAGTGTGTACTTGTAGAATTTTTTAGTTACAATGTACTATATCTAATTAAAACACTATAAATTCTATATGATAATATTCTTGACTTTGAGCTCTATAAAATGGTGTTTATATGTTATTAAAAACATATCATTAAAAATAGTAAGAGTTACTGAAATGTCAGATTTCTGAAATAATTTTATTTCTTTAGTTATTGGATACAAACTAGTATAAAACATGTATTTAATAGGCATTCCCAGTTGGAAAAGTGTGAGACCATATATAACTTGCCTATAATGAATTTTTCTAGATCATATGTTTAAATAAAATTGATTTTTAGATAGAAATACTCAAATTTAGTCATTTTGATAAGTCAGCGTAAAAGGTGACACAACTTTGTACTTTTACCCATAGCATGTAACATATACTATATATATAGCTATTTGTAACATTTTGTTCACTCTAAACCCTTAAAATTGAAAGAAAATTTTCTACACGGAGAAAACCTCCTTCAGAATCAAAAGAAATATTACTATGAAGAATTGTCTTCTATTTCAATTTAAATAGTTAAAATAGACCAAGAAAATATTAATTTGGGGAAGTAGTTGGAGAGTACAAAATTTGGAACCTTGTGCAAATTGGCCTTCTTATAATATGTAATATTTATTTGAAAAAATATTTTTAAAAACCATTTCAATATAAAGCTTCAAACTTTCATGAAACATTTTCTTTATATAGATAGTGTAGAACTTCTTTTGGTCCGTATCTGTATTAGAATTTATTTATCAATTAATTTAGAATATTGCTTTGAAAATGTGAAAAGAGCAAGATGTTACTTTACATGAAGGCAAAAAATTTAAAACCCTTAAAACTAGAGAAAGTGCCATAAAATTTCTATATTTGAAAATTTAGGACAAAGTAATATTTCTCTTGATTATTTTCATAAATTCTCTTATAATATATTTTTTTAATCATTTTATTATTTGATTAAATATGTGAAAATTAATTCAATACCATAATTAAAAGAATGTTACTGTAATTAAAAAAGAGCGAAAAATGGTAGGCAGAAATAAAAAAAAATCAAACATGCGAATTAAAATTTCTTCAACTTAGGTTGATTTTTGGCAAAAAAAAAATTAAAGAAAAAAAAAATAGGGGCTTCTCTATGTAAATCATCTATCGTGGCATTACTTTAGCAGTCCTTACAAGAATAATCGAAGATTTGAATCTAGGCACGTAGGGCACTCCAGGGTTGAATCCCCAAACTCTTTCGCACTACTGGCAAATTAGCCCTAAATAGAAACATTCATACCAATCTGTGGATCTTCAAAGGAAGCTTGAGATAGGTATTCATACTATTGAAAGCTTAGACAAAAATATTTTTTTTCAATGCCACCAAATATGCAATTTGAAATCAGAATTCCTTTTACCTAATGCAAAAGGGTTTTGAAGGTCATCCATTTGAAGCATCACCAATGCCTCAATTGGAAACTACCTATATACATTCGCCTTCTATTTACATCTCACCACACCAAAGGGAGCGTTTATATCCCTAGATAATTCACACTAATTTGAAGGCTCCTCAGCCGCTCTTTGAAAATGATGAAGTAAATGTACTCATTATTAGTAATCAAGATAGTGAGGAATGTTGCCAAGTTTTTCAAGATTTTGGCTTCTTTGCTTACTGGAATGACCCTAAAGTAGAGCTTCATCATTTGATTGAATGGTTGGAGGATCTCTGCAGCCGCTAGGTAAGTATTTCACACTACTCAGATAGATTAATTTTCTTTTTTTTGTAGTAATGTTGAAGTTAAACAATAATTTTTGAGGGTTTTTGAATGCTCGTTCAAAGGCTATGTGATCAAATTCTTTTACTTGATTCCTAATTGTAGAGAGGATAATTTAGATCTAAGCATTTCTACATTGTATGTTCTTTACTATTTTACTCCAGAGCTTAATCTTGTTAGTATCATTAGATGTATTGGTAGAGCGGCTAGGGAATTAATAGGTATGGATGCTACATTTGAAAGTTGCAATAATCTAAAACTTCTTATCAAACAAAATGTGAATAATTCAAAATCTAAGTATATAAAACTAATTACAAACAGATCTACTTGTAATTTAAACTTTCAAAAGTATGAGGGTAGAATCTTAGAAATTATAAGGCTTGATGATTACAAAAGCTCCTCCTTCATATTTTTGCCTAGAACTTCTGACCTTGATTACTACTTGTCAGAGGTCTGTAAAAGGATATTGTGCTCAAAATAGGAAAAGTGTAATATAGGAAACCCAGGATCGTCAAGTAGAATAGATGACACAATAAGTCAAAGGGCTACCAATCCAGAAAGTAAGCAAGGTAGAATAGTTATAAAAGCAGGATACCATGATAAGGTAGATCAATAGGTTAGGAGTAAATAGGGTAACTCTCAAAAAGACATAAACAAGTTGTCAAATACAAATGAGGCTAAGGAACTTCTTATAGATCAGCCAACACAAAAGGATTACTTAAGTCCCTTAAAGGAGTCTCCTAAAATTGTAAATAGATGGAGATTATAGAGCATCATAGTAGATGAAAGAAAGCACAAGAAAAATGAAAGAAAATCCAAGAAAAGGAAGGCGATCAGGAAGGTAGATAGTGAAGGGAAAAAAAATTAGTTAGAAGTTAACATAGAGGAACCAACTGTCTCTCCAAAATGCTTAGAAGACTGGGAATAGGGTCTACTATTTGAAGTCGCAGCTGAGTATGATAGTGAATCAAAAGATAAAATTGTTGTAAGTCAATAGGTAGATCCCATACTAATAATTGGCACTAAACAAGAGGAACCTCTTAAAAGGCTTACCAAATTCTGGCAAACCCCATCTCCAAAGAAAGTTCATTCAGATAGATCAGAAGCCCTTGTAGAAATGGCTCCAAAAGATATTCTTATTCAAGATTTCTAGAACTTCTTGAGTCAAAAAGAGAATAAGAAAGAAGAATTAGATTCAGAGTGGTTAAAAGTGGAAGAAAATGAGTACATAGAGAAATTATTAGAAGAGCTGTGTAGAGTCCTTGACTTTGATAATAAAGATAAGGACATTATGGCTCAAAAAGAAGAACTCTTGAAGAAAGTTTTAAAGTTGGGTGGAAATAACTATACATTTTTAGATCTCAAAAGGGATTTGCAGTCATTTGATCAGGAGGATAAAGTAGTTAATCACTCAGAAAATGATAATACTTCTACAGAACATGAAAATAGAGATTCTATTGGAATTATCAGAACCTCTACTATTGGAATTAGAATCTGAGGACAAGGGGAAAGTTTTAGATGAGGAAGATAGTCCTAAATCTAGAATTGTTAAGTGTTCTCAAGATAACCTGGAATGATTGGGTATTTCAAAGTACTTGGATGGAAATGAACTCCCAAACTATGGGAAAACATCAGTGAAGAGAGGAAGGAAATCACTTAAGGAGCTCAGAGAAGCAGCTAGCAAGGCACGAGAACAACAAAAAATCAATTATCTTTTTAATAAAGGGAAGGGGAAGAGCCTTTCCATGGAGCCATGAAGATCATGACATGGAATGTTAGGGGTTTAAATGCCCCTAAAAAAAAAGAATCTTAAAACAAAATCTAAATAAATTTGAATCAGATATCATTTTACTACAAGAAACTAAGTTAAATAAAACTAAAGGAATTAACTTAGGGAAAAAGTTAAAAAATTGGAGTTGTAGCATGCATGATTCGGTAGGTGCATTGGGGGTTTAGGGTTTATCTGGAACCATAGGAAAATTTCTTTAGACATATTAACTTCTAAAAATAATTGGATCTATGGATTTTTCAATAGTCTCAAATCTAATATCAAATTGATTTTATTTAATGTTTATGGACCTGTCAGTACTTTAGAGAAAAAAGTAGTTTGGAAAGTTATTAGTAACTATATGAAAAACTTTGTAAATATACCAATCATATTAGGAGGAGATTTTAACACAATTTCAAATCTGAACAAAAAAATTGACTAAACCACACAAGCCCATTAGAAGTGCATTTAAATGTGAAAAAATGTGGTTTATGGACCCCATTTTCTTAGAAAATATCAAAGTATGGTGTGCTCAAGGTGAATTTGAGGGTTCTAAAATGTTTCTTTTTTCCTCCAAGATGAAGATGCTCAAAAAATCTATTCTAAGATGGAAAAAAGAACATTTTAAAAATATTTTTAAAAAATAATTAGAAATTGAAGATAGATTAAAAGAATTAAATTTAGAAATCATCAAAAATGGCATGATAATGATAGTTATGAGTTAGAGAAACAATTATTGGCTAAAAAAGAAGACATTTTTTCTAAGGAAGAAGTTTTTTGGAAACAAAAATCCAAATTGGAGATGTCTAATAAAATAGGGCAAGATAAAATGCTTGGAGTTATTCCCAAATTGTTCTCTCCAGAAGATAATAAATCCTTAAATCAACCTATTACTCTAGAAGAAGTTAGGAGTGTATTTTTTATGATGAACCTAGAGAAATCCCCTAGACCAAATGGATTCCAGGACTTTTCTTATAAAAGATGCTGGGATATTCTAGGTCTAGACCTCTGGGAGGCATTAGAAGCCTCGAGGAAGGGTGGCTCCCTTCTATCCAAAATTAATCACTCCTTCATTACCTTAATTCCAAAAAAATCTGAGCGTGAGAGTTCAAGCGACTTCAGACTAATTTCTCTTTGTAATACTATCTACAAAATTTACTCTAAAATTTTAGCTAATAGACTAAAATTAATTTTTCCTAAGATTATATTAGAAGAGCAGACATGCTTCATGCCAAGTAGATCTATTTTGGATGGCATCATAATTATACAAGAGGTCATTCATTTCGCTCTTAAGAACAAAGAAGCATGTATGTTTATGAAGTTGGACATTCAAAAAGCACATGATATGGTTGATTGGCAGTTTTTTATGTAAAATGTTAGAAGCTTTCTATTTTCCCTTTCAATGGATCAACCTAATTTTTAGGTGTATTTCTAACACCAAAATCTCAATCCTTGTTAATGGCTCACCTAAAGGTTTCTTTGAAGTCTCTAGGGGAATAAGACAAGGGGATCCATTATCCCCATTTCTTTTCATTATCATGGCCATAGCCTTTGGAAGAGCTATTACCAAAGCATATAAGAACAATGCCATCAAAGCTGTAACTATAACTCAAAACATGCCTAATATTACTCACCAACAATACGCAGATGACACAATTTTAGTAGGAGAAAGCTTTCAAAACGAGGCAATTAATTACAAACCAATCATTGATGGTTATATGAGAGCTTCCAGGCAAAAAGTTAATGAAGCCAAATTTGAAATATTTTTCCTCAATACTGAGGAAAAGATAGAAAATCAAATATGTCAAATTATGGGATACAAAAAATGTATCTTCCCATGTAAGTACTTGGGTATTGATTTGGAAAGGTGTTTGAAATCAAGCAAGGTATGGTATAATACCTTGGAGATAATGGAAGCAAAGATAGGTAATTGGAAAGATAGATGGCTCACAAAAGTAGGTAGGAGCATCAAGATTAGATTAGTATTATTAGCAATCCTAACTTATCCACTTTCTTGTCTGCCACTTCCTAAACATCATCTTCATAAGTTTGAAGCTAATCTGAGAGATTTTCTATGGTATGAATGTGCAGAATCCAAAAAATGATGCTCATTAAATGGGATAAAGTCCATAAATCAATGGACATTGGAAGTTTAGGAATTAAGAACCTTTTATCCCAAAACGAAGCCCTACCGGCTAAATTGGTTTGACATCTTTATTCCGAAAGAGAGTAGAAATGGGCTAAAATTTTATTTAATAAATATCTTAATATAGATGATCCAAGCTCAATTTTTAGAATGAAGACTCTCCCGAAGGGTTCAGAAAGTTGGAACTTCATATTAAATGTCAACATTTAGTAAGAAAATTTTTGACTTGGGATGTCAAGAATGGTGAAGATGCTCTTTTTTGGGACAAGTCTTGGGATGGACTCCTACCAATAGATAATGGTCTCATCACCTTTAGTTTCAACCAAAACCTTATTAATCTTTAGGGTAGGAGAGTTAGAGATTATAAGACACAGTCTAATATAGATAACAATTCTACTTGGAGTTGGAAATTTGTGGATGGAATTGACGAGGACTCTGAGGAGGTAGTGGCATATAAAGAGATCATCTCAACAAGGGTGATCAAATAATCAGAAAGGGAAGATAAATTGATTTGGGTTGCATCCAATGATGGCAAATATAATGTAAAAAATGGATACAAAGCCATCATCAACTCCAAAAGGTGGGAGGAACTTGAGATTCCTCTTTAGTTATGTTTGGATTCAGCCTATTTACCAAAAGTGAGCTTTTTCTTATGGTTAGCATCCGAAAATTGGATTCTTATGGTAGATAGACTTAAGAGAATTGGTTTGATAGGCCTGTCAAGATTTTTTCTTTGTAAGAGTGACGATGAGGATTCTGAACACCTTCTTTATAAATGTTCCTATCCTCATAAATGTTTGAAATGGATCATTCATAGACTTGGTTGGTTCTCTCTATTCCCTGGGAACTTTAAGGATTTTCTTAGTCGATGGGCAACTAATATTTTTAAAGGTGTTTACAGTAAAATTTTGAATATCAACCCATTTTTTCTCATGTGGGAGATTTGGAAATAGAGAAATAGAAGGATATTCTGTGATAAAGAGTGGAAAGGAGAAGAATTGATTCTTAAGATAGAAGCTAGCATAGTAAAAAATGTTAATTCCTACTCCAGGAAGTCAAGAATGGTTGAAGGTTTCTTTTCTTGCTGGGATGGTTCCATCAAGAAGCTCTGGCCCAAATTGATTAATCCCCCACTGGTATATCCTAAAGCAAAGAAGGAAGCTCGGATAAATTATAAGTGGTCTCCACCTTCGAAGGGTTGGTCTAAGCTAAATTTTAATGGAGCTGCTAGAGGCAACCTAGGGGTGGCTAGCATTGGTTGTATTATTAATAACAAGTCAAGAAATTAGCTAGCCAAAAAGGTCAAGCCTATTAATCCGACCTCAAATAACATGGTGGAATTCCTAGCCTTGGAAGAAGGGCTGACTACGTATCTTCAGTTAGGTATCTCTAAACTCATTATTGAGGAAAATTCTCAGATTGTCCTGAATGCCATTAGGAAGTTCTCAACTCCTAATTGGATTCTTAATTCTAGATTACGAGAAGTTCACCTCTTGCTTGACAAATTTGAAGAGACTAAGCTCTATCATATATACAGAGAAGGTAACTTGAAGGAAACTTCTCTTGCAAATATTAGGGTAGATGGTATTTATCTATCCAAGTTTCATTCCTAGGTCCCTTTATCTCTATAATTTTCATTTGTTTCTCAATACCTTTTGTTAGTATATTAGGCAGGTTCATAGTAGCTGTCATTATCTATCCCCGACTTTATGATCTTCTAGGACTATTTAGTGTTATTAGTGCTCGTGTATTCATCTAGACCTTATGTTAGGTTTTTGAGGGCTTTTTTGGCTCATAGACTAAGTATGGGCTAAGGGTTTCATTTGATATCTTGAAAGTGGACACGACCCTGTGACATAGGTCAGATTATTCATTAGTTTTCGTGTGAATTAATTCTTAGTTGATTATAGAATGTTGCCTCATTATTAGGTGTTTATGGGAAGTTTTATTTTAACCTGGCTTCGAGTGCATTTGAGATACTTCCTTCTCAAACCTCGGTCATTTTCTCTTTGCAAGGTCATTATCAGGTAGGCTCTATTTTCTAGGATAATGGATACCAATATATGTGTACTCCACACTTCTAAAGTGAGAACAATGACTTTCATTGGGAATGTAAAGCCAGAACGGTGGAATAAGATTCTCAAACTTGTTGATGGCAAGACACAAATTGTTGTTAGTCAAGAGATTGTAGTATTTTTCAAATATAATCACTCATGGAGGATGAAAAATGATGTCATTGGGATTTTTATAGGTTGCATGGTGAGAATTGGCTTTAAAAAATGGGATATGATCCGATTGTGTCTGAATATTTTCCAATCAACTTGGTGCAAGGGCATCGAGGAGGCCATTATGGGTTTGAATGAAGATCTTTTCTTGTTGCTCCTTAAAATGTATATGGAGTATGCTCTTGGCAGTTTGAGCATTGCCAATATTCCTAGGCACCCTACCCTAGTCATCAGAGATAGATTTTCCTTTAATATGGCTTGGCCCAAGATGGTACACTGCTTCTAATTCTTAATGGGTTGGAGGAAGATAAATCTGATGACAGGGAAAGGATGGTTAATCAATTATCTCAAATTACACAAGGCATATGTTCACTCGGGGGTTACTTTTGAAGATCTTGACAAAGTGAATTTTTGTACTCTGAATATTGAAAAAACAAGCAGGGAGAAGTCTTCCTTTGAGTTCCCTCCTTTCTTTAAGGTAGAAAATCCTTGTGACATTGCTAAAGTGATTATGATATATTGGAAAAAGTAATAGACTCTCTTGCAAGGTTGGTCTTTTTACAGTCCGTGTTTTTGGTCGTTTCTTTTCAGCTATGTCAAAGTATAAGGAAAATGTTTTTTTTTTTGGTATTATCGCTTTTGACACCCCTATAATTAGGGTTCTTAGATTATTTGCTATAGTTATAGCTTTAGTGTTTAATATGTTCATACTCGGCAATCACGGGTGTATATTTGTAAATATCTGGTTAAGTATTTGAGACTTAGATAAGTTAAGATAGTTTCAGTGTGCATATCTAGTTTCTTTGAGACTAGCTATTTTATTCTGTATCGGTTCCTATGACATTAAGAATTATATCAAATGGTCGATTATATTACTATTATGGTTGCATTAAATTAATTGTGGAATCTCGTGTCTGGTTTTACAGTAATTGGGATGGCTTCTGAAGGTTTATGCATGAGATGTAGGTTTGGTTTTTTCTCTTGTTTATTAAGTTTAGGAATGGGTTTTTAGGTTTATATGATCCATCTCGAAGTGATATAGTATCATTCAAGTTGTATTTAGGTCCCTTCATTATGAGAGTTCTGGTAGATTTGTAATTTTGTCAAAGATTAATCTCGGCCTTCAATGGATTCATGGTTATGGATTTAAAATTTAGGGTTTTATTGTTTACTCAACTTTTGGTTGTTAGTTAGAATTGGTATCTTGGAGGGATTTTCTATGGTTAATTCATTTTCTGCATGGTTTATGAATGGTCTGTTTAGAGTATGTTAAGCTTCAAGGTTCCTATAGTATATTTTTAGTTTTATGGTATCCTATTCATATCTATACATTCTTATGAACTATTAGATAGTAGGTTAAATGATGATGATTTATGTTTTTACGAGCTCCCATTTTATCGAGCTGGTATATAAGGGTTAGGCTTAGTAGAGGATATCTAAGTAAATTTATTAAATGGAATTTATCATTGATGCTTTTTAAAGATTGATTTAAGGATTCCTAACATTTTAGTTTTTGTTTCTTGATTTCTTTGATAGTAGTAAATCAATTATTTACTCAGGAATCATGAGCATTTTTAAGCCTCTGCTAGATGGCCTTGTTCTTCTTATGTTCTCTAACCTCAATACATGTCACGATGGAATGTGTATTTAGTAAGGGTGGCTAGACAGCTCGAAGGCAGATTCTTATTCTTCAACAAGCATTATTTGTCAGATGTGAGATAGACAAAATTGTTTGTAATTTATTAGGGGTATGCCCCTATATTGATTGTAATTTAAACATATAGTAGTGATAATTTGACTTGGGTATAACCCCTTTTAAAATTTAATAGTATAGGACATATGTCCCAGACTAGACTAGAGGTTTTCTTCTCCATTCTTTCCTACTAGTGTCCATTTGAATAGAGTAAAGCTATTGTAACTTAATTTTTAATTAATAAAATTTATTAAGGCCTTAGCTGTTTACCAATCAAAAATAATAATAATTAAAAAAATGTTAACTTTTTGACAATTAATAAATTAAACATTTATATGGAGAATAAGCATATGTCATAGTGGATATAAATCTTTATTTCACTTCTAACTAAAATATTTCATTAATTTTTCTTAGAGAAATATATTCTTTCTCTTCTTGTTGAGTTGAATCTTCCTTAGATTGATCATTAGTCATTAGTTGTGAACTTATCATCTTATCTTGGTCATATCACTTCCCTAGTTTTACATTTTTATAGGTTAAATTTTTATATCATCAAGGTTGTTTGATTGATTGGATTGATAAACTTTATAGCCAACAATAATCATCAAAGAAAAGCTTACCTCTTCATATTAAATGTCATAAAAAATTATGGGTCTAATATCTTATGTGGATTTTGTGTTTCTTCAACTTCATCCATTTATATGAGTCTTATGTTACATTATTCATCATCTGTCAAACAATCTATGAGTAAATGGATTAAATTCATAATAACTTTTATTGGTCTTTCATCTTCCAACTAGATGAAATTATCATGGTATTGATCAACAGATAATGAATCCACTCTTCTTTGAAAACCTTTAGTAGGTTAGCTAAATGAGTTAGACCCTTCATTACTAGGTACTTGAAATCTTCCTTCAACTCTCTATTCTGATCACACATTTTTAGATATTCCTTCTTGATCTCTACATTTCCTAGCTCAATAATTTTGCATTATACAAAGATTATGATATCTTCTATTAGCATCACTCAGGGAGGAACAGATGAGAGGGCATTAGCTTTATCAAATTCTACATGCTTTAAAGGATAGAGTTTGTATTTAGGTAGGTTATTTTCTATAACTTCAAACAATGTTGCAATAACAATGTTTACTTCCATGGTGATCCTATGAAACATTGTCTTTAACCTTTAATATTTTCTACAAAGTTTGTTGGTTGATTCTTCCAGTCAAATAGGGTTAGCAAATGCTCAATTTTTTCTCTAGAAAGTACTTAACTCTTTAACGATCGACTCAATAGATCAACAATTTATGCACTCACACTTAGCTCAAGACATCACTCTTTGAAATTATAAGGTGAAAATTTATTATTTTTTGCTTTTATTTATTTTTTAGAAATTTCCCAACATCTATAAGGACAAATCATCACCAAAATCAATACTCTTTATCGATAATAATAGTTTACTATTGTAGATAAGTTCTACCTATTAGGAGCTACAAGTTTCAACCTTTTACATGGATCACCCTATTAGGAGTGATTAATATATTGTTACATGTATCTAAAATTCCTAAAATAATATCCTAGTAAGGTATATTATCCCACTATTATAGTGTTGAACTAGTTAAGGGATTTATCGATTAGTAGTACCTTGCTTAAAGGATCTTAAAAACTTGTTAATTTTTTTTTGTAAAACAACCAACATTTGACCTATAATTGTCTTCTACAAGAAATCATCAACTCCCTTATGCTTTGTATGATATGATATGATATGATAGATTTTGATGACGTCCACGAGACTAAAGTAGTCTATGGGACCCATGCAATCAGCCTCCTAAGTTAGGAGCTGAACTAGTCAGTTGTAAAGTTTTGGTTAACTTGTCTCTCCTTCTCTGAAGTTTGGTAATCAAATCCACTGCTCTCTTCACTTGATCTTCCTCGAATAAATAGTTGAAATCCTTGTTCTGCAGTATTTTTGTATAACCAAATCTGATGTCATTGTAAGCTAGGCACTCCTTGACAAAGTGTTGCTCTGTCTTGACTGTTCCCATATTACAAAATAAACATGTTCTGTCTACCCACTCTTGCTTTGGTACTTACCACCGACCAGTTTCACATCGTAGTTGATGTGAACTAGTTCTAAGTTGTGCCATCAACATTTTTACTTTCCAGTTAATAGGTGCTCTTATATAGTCCTTTTCATCATGACTAGAAGTGGGATTAAATTCTTTAACGTAATAAGATTTTTTACGCCCTATGTGTCTTGTCCATAGAATATTGCAAAATTTTTCATTAACAATCTTCTTTATTTCTATAATGTTATCTGGGCAAGTTTGGATGTTGATATCCCATTTTTGCATCCATTTGTCTTTTTGCTTCATCCATGTGCTTTTCTGCCTCACAAGTTTTTCCTCTATGATCAACTTGGGCCAACGATGCATTTCCAGACCTTGGGTTTTCTTTAAATAGCTTATCATCCAAACCAAAGAAATGACTTCTAATTGAAAGGAACCCACCTCCGCCAAAAGGATCTCATACAGAACTATGGTCTTGACTTTAAGATTGCATGTGATAAAGTTTTTTTGAATTCTTTCTACTTGCTGCCATTTCTATTCAGACATACTACCTCCCCACACTTCACATCCGTATAGAATAACCAGAGTGACTTGTAAACCAAAAAGAGTTTTCATGGTCATCCAATCCCATAATTTTGCATTCCTACACTTTTTTTGTAAAGAGTATGATGCCTTCCAGCCCCCTTGGATCCTTTTTGATCTGCAAGTATCCTAGTTGAGTTTGTTATGAAAATCAATGCCCAAGTATTTGTACTCTTCCACAATCTCAAGTGGGCTATTTTCAAACAAAAACTCGTCTTGTATGCCCCTATTCTTCTCCACCAAGAAGATAATAATTTTTTATTTTGCTAGTGTTAAATTGTGTTCCTACTTCATGACAAAAAATTTCTAGTGTTGTCAAGTGCTCTTTCAAACCTTTAGCTATTCTAGATAGAATTATGAGATCATCCCAATATAAGAGCAATCTTATCACAAATTGGGCCAGTTGCACCCCCTCACCATTGGTCTTGTTTATCCACTCTTCTAACTTGTCAATATAGAGCTTGAATAATGTTGGAGATAGCGGACACCCTTGCTTAACCCCGATGTTGCTGTCAAAATATTTTGATAGCCCTTATGTTGTTCTGATTTTAGCTTTGACTTGCTCATATAATTTGTAATCCGCTGACCAAAGTTCTTTAGGAACTTCCAACTCTTCCATTCTATCCCATAATTTATTACGTGGCACTGTGTCAAATGCTTTTTTAAAGTCCACGAAACAAAAAAAATCCTCATTCCTCAGAGTGTCCCAAACTTTCTCAATCAAGTGTCTAAGAGTGATGTCGTTATCTATAGTAGAGTGTTTTGGTCTAAAGCCTGCTTGCCCTTTTGCACGTTTGCCTTCTGTTTCAACCCAGTTGCTAATTTTTTGTTCTACCAAGCTGCCAATTAGTGGATTGATCATGATGGTTCGGTAATTAGAAGGATTGTTTATATCTCCACTTTTGTGGAGTGGGATCACCACATTGTCCATTTTATAGGGAAACCTTCTCTATTGACACTGTTGAAAATTTTAGTTATGTGTGGTGTGATGGTTTTAGCACCCCATTTTAAGTATTCAGCTTGAAGCCCATCTACATCTTGCACTTTACCAGTAGCTAACCTCCTTATGCCTTGAATAATATCCTTTTCACTGAATAACTCCCCTATAGTCTCTATTTTCATTGTTCTATGTTCTCCTAGATCACACTCGTAGAGAGTCTTGGCATATTCTAGCCATTTGGTTCCTGTTATGTTGTTCTCTATCTGAGTTTTTCTATACTGAAGCTCTTTCAAAAACTTTCTGGGGCTATTTTTACAAAGATTAATCAACTCGATTCTTTTCTTGTTTACATACTCTTCTTTCTTCTTTTTAATCCACTCATCATAC